>OCZR010791126.1:0-14053 GCA_900234385.1 Anemonia viridis | reverse complement strand
TGTGTTACAATCATATTATGCTGACATATGGATCATCTGAAATTGTTTATTTTATTATTTTCAAGGGATATGAAATTATAGAGCTCGTAATTTCCATGAAGCTCCATTATCCTGTTTCCCACGAAAACATAGCCGCAAGCCCAATCTTTGAAAAAATATATCTCTTCAACGAATTCGGTGACCCCCATTTTTTATCGGATATTTCCACTCTAGCACTCAACATAAACATATGTGCCAAGTTTTAAGAAAACATTTCGACAAAAATTGCACGATCGCATTACCTTAAAGTTCTAAGCATTTAGAGATGTAGTTACAAAGGCAGCACCTTCTCCTCAGTCAATTTATACCGGTTTGCGTACATGATTAATACTGTCCTAGCAAAAGAAAAAATTACCATAAACGAAAAGAACATGTCTGTATACTAAATAACCTTCTTTCTCAGCAACTTTACGTTTGGTGGGAGGATCAGACGAAAGTGAAGGTCGGGTAGAGGTTTTCTACAATGCCCAATGGGGAACGGTCTGTGATGACTCTTGGGATATTAACGATGCTAATGTGGTCTGTCGTTCACTGGGTCTATCAAGTGCAACAAGCGCGCCACACAGCGCATTGTTTGGTCAGGGAAGTGGTCCAATATGGCTAGATGATGTTAATTGTCAAGGAACTGAAACTTCATTGAGTCAATGCTCACATGGCGGCTGGGGGTCACATAACTGTGGACATGCTGAGGATGCAAGTGTGATCTGTGGATTAACTCGCTGTAAGTACTTGTATGCATGCATGATTTTGGAACAGTTCAAATGGGTTATGTTTTTGTTACAAAATTAATTGCAGAATAATTGCGTTCTTACGAAGTACTCCTAGCCAACATCCAACCCCCTCAACCTCAACACACACACACACACTTTTCCCAAAAAAAGCCGAAAAACAACTACCATAAGAAAGAAAAATCTTATGTTCATTCTTGATTTCATTAGCTCATCACAATAACTGAAACGAGAGACTCAAGGCTACAGCGCTCGACGCCACACTGAATTGCAGTTTTTCAGAGAAAATAAACATTGGGAGGAGTGGAGGGGCTGGAAAACATCCTGCAAAAATTCTCTCGTAATCTCGATGTAAAAGTAGCAAATCAATGCCATCATAAATACGCACGCACTATCTTTTCCTCTTCGAACCATTTTCAAATTTAACTTCAATCAATTGTTTATTATATAAAACAAAGAATCAGCAATTGGTATCAAGAGAGACCATGTCCATAAGAAATTTCACAACGACAAAGAATATAATTCTAATGCGTACATCTTCTGTGTTACAGCTGCCTTACGTCTAGTTGGAGGAATTGACAGCCAAGAGGGTCGTGTAGAACTTTTTTACAATGGCCAATGGGGAACGATCTGTGATGATAGCTGGGATTTGAACGATGCCAAGGTTATCTGTCGTTCTCTGGGTTTACCAAGTGCAACAAGCGCGCCACACAGCGCATTCTTTGGTCAGGGAAGTGATCCAATATGGTTGGATGATGTTAACTGTCAAGGAAATGAAACTTCTTTGAGCCTTTGCTCACATGGTGGTTGGGGATCACACAACTGTGGTCATGGAGAGGATGCAAGCGTGATATGTGGACTACCACAATGTACGTAGACATTTAATCAAACACGACTATTGAAATATTGAGTTGTGTCGAGTTGCCGTTTGGGGTTTAATTGCTTACTGAATTGAAACCTACCCCCAATGCAATAATAAAGTTAATTCCCGATACCTTGTCTTTCTCTTCATCTTCGCAGCAAGATTACGATTAGTTGGAGGATCGTCTGACATGCAAGGTCGAGTAGAAATTTATTACACTGGACAGTGGGGTACTGTTTGTTCTGACAACTGGGATCTTAACGATGCTATTGTGGTCTGCCGTTCTCTTGGTCTACCAAATGCTACCCGTGCTTTCAATACCCCTGTCTTTGGCGAAGGAAGTGGTCCAATTTGGCTTAATGAGGTCAGATGTCAGGGAGCTGAAACATCACTAACTGATTGCTTACATGGGGGCTTGAGGGAACATAACTGTGGCCATTCTAGGGATGCAAGTGTTGTTTGCGGATATCCATCAGGTAATTAATGATCGAAGTAAATTGGCAAAAAGTACTGCGGCTGAAATGTTGATATTGGGGAGGGTTTCAAGATTGTTAAAAAATCAAAATTAAAGCATATCATTCCAATGTGCTTTTCGCACGTCGGCTAATTGTCACGCCGGTGAAAGCTAGTATGGGACTGTATGGGACTGCCGTTCCAAGTTTTCTCTTTCTTTTCATAAAGAAAAACCACTGCTTTCGGGTTTAGAAAACTTTGAACATTAGTCCCAGGTAGCGTTACTCTATCTTTCACCAAAATGACAAATTAGGTCTATGTATTTGCATTTTGCGCACGAGTCCTGTGAGAAAAGCACGTTGGAATGCTTGCTGCAAAACCTCGACATACACAGTCAACAACTCGAAGTGGAGGATGTGAATACAGCGATATTAAAAGAAATTATTTAGCAACCTTTGAAAGCTTCAATGTCTTTGAAATTCTTATAACTTATAGATAGATGGTTTTAGTTTAGATATAGAAAAAATGAAAAAGATCTAGTTTTTGAGAAAAAGTATCATTTGCGCTAAAGTCGAAATAATGAAGTAACGCGCAAATTTAATACTTAACTCACGGTCCCCTCAACGGACAACGAAAATACCAAATTTCAATGAACCTTTCTTAACATACAAGTCCATATCTTGACTTTAAATAGAACTTAAGATATTGTGGATTTTCTTTATAAAATCATTGTTATAAATTTAAATAATAAAATAATTAGAGAGTTGTTATCGTGGGTTCAAATCCCGCCAGGAGCTCGGAATTTTTTCCAAGTAATTTACTTGATGAAACTCTTTCTCTCATTAATAAAATAATTGTTTCGTTTTTTCTCAAAATGGGCCTCATAGGATTTCTTTAAACTTTCCAATATCATAACCAAACATCTGGTCTCCAAAGACTTGAAGTTCAGTTTCATAGTTGAGGTCTGGATTTCGAGATAATTGGCAAAATGTATAATTAAGGCCATCACAGTTTCAATACTTACAAACGTCCGATTTCAACCAAATTTGCATTGCAGCTATAAAATTTGATTCATATCTAGCGGTAAGTGTGGGAAAACTCTAACTTGTTTAACTGAAGTCTATTACGCGAGTTATGGCCGTTTTAATACGCGTACCCGAGCCCTCTTGAAACAAGGGTAAGCCTTCTTAAAAATAGACACTTTTGCAGGAATTTAATATTGAGCTTAATACAGAAGCCCCACCGGTAATTACATTCCTGCATAAGATCCAGTGAAAGAAAGTCTTTAGCGATCTTTTATGTAAATTGCGACAGGTGAAAGGATACGGCTGGTAGGAGGTTCAAGCGAAAATGAAGGCCGTGTAGAGGTTTTCTATAATGGTACATGGGGAACGGTTTGTGATGACGGCTGGGATCTCAACGATGCTAATGTCGTCTGTCGTTCACTGGGACTACCAAGAGCAACACGTTCGCCCCACAGCGCAGCCTTTGGTCGAGGAACTGGTCCAATCTGGATGGATGATGTACACTGCCGTGGGAATGAATCTTCTCTCAATCAATGCTCACATATTGGATGGGGATCACACAATTGTGGCCACTCTGAAGATGCTAGTGTCATATGCGGTGATCTGCAATGTAAGTTTTTGTTGGTACATTCATCGTCTAAACCTTTTGCTATCCAAAATTGTTTGGAACTACAGTATTTTATTTTCCTTCTTTCCTTCTTTCCTTTTTTCCTTCTTTCCTTCTTTCCTTCTTTCCTTCTTTCCTTCTTTCCTTCCTTCCTTCCTTCTTTTCTTCATTTCTTTTCTTCATTTCTTTCTCTCTAGCTTCCTTTCTTTCTTAAAACTGTAGTTGCCTATCCTATGATATGAAAAGCATTACGACAACAATATAACATAACATCAACAAATTTTAAATTACGATGGAATTTCACTTGTACTCTAGTGATAAGATTCAACATCACGAACATGACTGGAGTGATCACAAGTCCCGGATACCCTTACTCAATGAGACAAACCTACTACGAGTGGACATTCAGACCACCGATAGAAAATGTTCAAGTAGCTGTGTACTTCGACGAAATTCACTTCTACCACATTAATGGAGGGTACGTACAACTTTTTAATAGTAGGCTGATTTTGATATATATAATATATATATATATAATTTTTATATAACCACTTTTCATTATAACCATAGCATAAATCAAGTCACAGTTGAAGACTCTCTTAATACTCGGCTTTTGGATGTCGCAAATGCAGAAAGACAACATGTCCGTGTTCTGATCCGAAACGTTCCAGGGAAAATAACATATCAGTCTTACAGGTCAAGTGGAAGGGGATTTCGCTTGAAATATTTTGTACTGGCAAAATTTCTTCAAGATGATGGTATGTGGTGCATCAAGCAGATTGCCATATGCATGATTTCTAGGCTAACAATTTTGAAAATCTTGGCATACGGCACAGATACGCTTTCCGTACTTTCCGTTTCCGCGTTTCAACGTACCCGATGACAGATGTTGGCACATTCAATTTTCGCCTTGCGGACACACCGCTATTGCGTGGAGGCGCAAACTCCCCGGCAAAAATACTGACAAATAATTGGCCGTAATTGGCTCTCGCTATTGTGGACGCTCGCTCTTACGTACATCAAGTGTTCTGTCATTCAGTAATTCAACCAATAAAGGTTTTGCACCATCACGTGATGGCAGCCATGACAGAAAGCATGAACAATTGAATCTGGTCTTTTCTGAATAACATGAAAAAGAACTCAGTTTCCAAGGGGAAAATGACTCTATTGTTCTGCCTCCTGTCATGGCTGTCTTCACGTGATGGTGCAAAGCCTCTATTACGGATACGGCAAGATTTGGTACAGATTTTCTCTCGTTTCCCACACATAAGAAAACCGTTCTAAATGCTATTAATAAAATGTTTTCATCTTTCAGGTTCATGTAGTAGAGACTGGATGGTACATGTAGTCAAGCCCGGCAGAATCGAATTGTCTTGGAGCCCTCTGATCCCGGCGCATGGTGGGGAGTCTAGACACAATTATTTACTTTTATATAACTTGACAGAAGGCAACGTCAGTACTGTGAATTATTCTATAACCGATTTAACCTCGAACTCAGTTGATGATCTGTCGCCGAACACAATCTATTCGGTACAACTGGTCGCATTTGACCTCACTCACAGTGAATCAGGAGGTACCTACAGCTGTGTGAGCACTGTTAAGCTTAATAATGGTAAGTATCGATACAAAAAAATATAAATGCACCAACAACAGGAAGCAGTACTAAAAAATATCTGTCGTAGTTTATAGTTTTTCCTTCTATCCTTACCTATCTTTGCAATGACTGCATGCAAAAAGGTCAAAAATTCCTTCTCAAGAGCTAGAGATTTGGAAACTAATTAAGTTAAATTGCATTTTCCCATCGCACATTCTATGCTTTAATTGACCTTTATTAAGCAGTAGAGCTAATGCTTATCTTACAGCCATAAAATATTTGGTAATTGCGCTCATAAAACTAATCGGCTGAAACGCTGGACTAGCAAGACTGTCAGGCTACACGGGCAATCCAGTTCAATAGATAGCAGTTTAACACGTCTCATAGCTATAGCTACGAAAATAACAGTTTCGTAAATCAATATATATAGGATGATGATAAAAGCATTTTAATGTACATTTTTTGTAGTAACGAGGCGTCTTGTTGGCGGGAAAGTTTCAAATGAAGGTCGAATCGAAATATACCGACATGGAATGTGGGGCACGATTTGTAGCTCATCGTGGGATCTTCAAGATGCTTCAGTGGCGTGTCGCTCAATGGGATTGCCTGCGGCTACTTACACTTCGCAACACTATGTCTGGTTTCCTCGCTTTGGAGCAAGTAACGACAGAAAGGCGTGGATGACGAATTTGCGATGTTATGGGAATGAAAGTAAGCTTGAAGAATGCCCTCATTCAGGATACGGGAACGTACCATATTGGTGTACCTATTCATATTATACATCATGGACAGTATGTGGTCATCCAAAAGGTTAGTTCAAGAAGAATTTCCTGAAAATTATATATAAAATTGTGCGCGTGTGTTGAATCCTGCTCCTTAATTTATGATTATCACACTAATAATGGTATTAATCAACTCTTCCAATTTGTATTATGCTTAATTTGGGAATAAAATATATTGTCTTGTAATTCAAAATCCCATGCAAGGCGTCTGGAACCAAAAATGCACATAAGATCGTTTTGGAATGTAGTTTCATGCTGAATGTTATGGAAGTGTAAGTAAATAGTGTAAAGGGCTATAACAGAAATGACTAAGATATAATATAGATTTAGGCACTGCCTAAAAGCGGAGCTCCAAAGGAATAATCTTGTAGTGCTGAATACGTTACAAGCGTGGCGTTACGAAACAACGTGACACCCTCTAGCGGTTGTGATGAATCAATATTTTAAGTCTTCAAAAACATCCGAAAACTTCTTCAATTCAAAGAGAAATAGTTATAAATTATAGACAATAGAAAATATGAATGTTTGCATAGAACATTCATCATTTTTATTTAGCAAGTGTGGCAAACTAACTAATTTTTTTAACGTTAGTTGTAAGCATATTTTGCCACTGAAAAAGTCCTTAAAAGGCGAATATTTGGTGTAATATATATGCCTTTTTCATATTGTTGTTTGTGGTTAACAGAAAAAGTGATCATTTTTTCACCACGGGATCGAGGCTGCAAGGCGCACGCGTCGACGATCCCGCCAAACCGGAAGTAAATAAATCAGCCAATCAAAAACGTGGCACGCCTGCTCGTCGTATGTACTTACGGAAATGGCGCGAGCACAAGCCATGAAAAATCAACTCGATGGGTTACCATTTAAGTATGGTGCTCCGCTCGCGCAGGAGCTCCGCTATAATTAAAGCGAATTTCTTTTAATTGTTTTAATTTTTAAACTTTTGTTGTTTATATCCAATAGCTGTGCAAGTTCAAATTCAAAATATCACAGGAGAAATAGTAAGCCCTGGGTATCCACAGTATATGCACCAAGCATATTATCATTGGATATTTAGTTCACCTACTCCAAATACACTTTTTGCCTTTTCATTTGAAGACGTACAGTTAAGCCGCCACTATGAAGGGTACTAATAACACGTATTTATTTATTAGCTATATGCTACTAAGACCCAAAATCCATACGTGTCACTGATTCGCCTTTTTCCCGTTTTCTCCTTCGACCCATAGTCAGTGAATGATAACAAATGACAATTTGATCCTGTTTTGAGTCTTGGTTTTTCTTCCTTCATTACCTCCTTTCTTTGTTGTTGTTGTTGTTGTTTTGTCATTCTTTTCCTTTTTTTTTTTTGACAAAATAATAATTTTTCGTAGTAACAATATTTCTCGATGAGACAATATTCGTACTATGATCATCCGGGTGCGTGGATGTAGTCCTGAGAAGGACTTTTTGATGTGACTGAAGTTTCGACAATTTGTGCGGAAGTCGTTTTCAGATTCAAGTGAAGAAAATAAGTCAGATGTGGGTCGTATTTATACTGCCACAATAAACAATAGAACAGTAAGTGAAGTTGTGAAGTTGTGAAATAGTCTGAAGATGACTTCCGCACAGGTTGTCGAAACGTCAGTCACATCAAACAGTCCTTCTCAGGACTACATACATCTGGATGATCATAATACGAATATTGCTTCTTTGAGAAATATATTGTTACTTCGAAAACTATCCATTCACCTTGGTTCAGATCATTCTTTGTAACATAATTTGCAGCATCCTTTATTTGTTTTTTACATAATGTTTTGCAGAATAAGCAACTTAACTGTCGAAGATTCATCGAAATCACAACTGCTCCGTATTATCAACGGAAACAGAAGACCATTTCGACTGTCGGCGAAAGGGAGAG
Source organism: Anemonia viridis (assembly GCA_900234385.1). NCBI lineage: Eukaryota > Metazoa > Cnidaria > Anthozoa > Actiniaria > Actiniidae > Anemonia > Anemonia viridis. The sequence goes on along the minus strand of OCZR010791126.1, from coordinate 6,063 downwards.
AAATTCGATTGAAGTATTATTCGTCTTTTACAACTGAAAGATATTACGAAGGGAGAGGATTTCGCATGCGTTATTTCATCATCAACAATTTAGGTAAACATATAGTCACGAAGAAATATTTGCAAGATCTGCTCTTTAGGCGTGCATGCTGTGAAACTCCCTGCGGGGTTGTTATGGCACATTGAGATAACTTAGGTATCTTAGACCTTATTCATTCTTTAGACGCGATTATTTTAGTCGTTTTGTGAAAGTAGGCTGAAATTCTGAGCGTAGCTGCTACACCATTAACTTATACATATACAAAACATGCATATTTGTTTCCGTCAACAGATACTTGTAGTCCGAACTGGAATATTTCAGTCAACAGTGGTGTTGGGAGAATCCATGTCACCTGGACAGCCTTAAACGACGAAATACTTCAAAATTGTTCTATTTCGGCGTATCTTTTTATGTACCGCGCATTAAGCAATTCTAACTCTACGAACAGCGATATTCAAACCATCAACGACACGATATCCACCACAGCAATCGTCAATTATCTGCTGACAGACACCCTGTATTCTCTTCAACTGTTTGCATTCCTCTCTTCCAAAAATGGCCATTCTACCATCTGTTCAACCAAGGTGCTCACAACGACAGGAAGCGGTACGGAGAGAGTATTTTACGCCATTATCATATTTTTAGCAAGATTTAGCTTTTATTTATCAAATTTACAATTTACATTTTCAAGGTATTCGATTGCTCAGTCTTTACTTTCCATAGAATGTAATTGATTTGTAATCCGAATTTTTTATAGCTTCCTTCCGACTGGCATCAGGGCTGGACGAAAGAGAAGGAAGAGTAGAGGTCTTTTACAGTGGACAATGGGGAACAATTTGTGGTTATGGTTGGGACCTCAGTGATGCTAACGTCGTATGTCGTTCTCTGGGATTTCCAAACGCAACAAGCATAGGCCCTTCTTGGAGGGGGTTTCGTGGAGGTAGCGGTCCGGTCTGGCTGGATAATGTGAATTGCAGTGGTGACGAATCTTCTTTGACCCAATGCATACACAGTGGTTGGGGCGTCCAAACATATGACTGGTACTGTCACTACCATTATCATGACGCAAGTGCTGTTTGTGGCGATCCACAGTGTAAGTAGACATTTCATAACTTTCAATTCACATTTTTTGCACTGGCAAAAATAAATAGCTGTATGCGTACTTGGTTGACGGTTTCTAATTGACTCCAGTTGCATAAAATTGCATGAGATGCCGTCATTTTTACCTTGTATGTTGTACCTGCATTCTTCATCATTTATTAGACACTTTATCTTCAAATTTACACAGTTGCTGTTTCCACGGGATTTTTATGAGGTCTTGAAAAGCTGATCATGTTCAGAAGAATGTAATTGAAACCCCTACCTCTTGGTACATTAAGCAAATTGCACCGGTTTTTTTTAGCTAGTGGCCGCCCTTTTGGAAACCCCTCTCTAAAGATCTTGGATCCGCCTTTGTTATGTGTTGCATAGGTGCCTGAATTAGCTATGACGGAAAACTAAAATTCTTTGGAAGGGAGTAGAAAAGACGTGTGAATAAATTTGCACATTTATATTCCAGTTACGCATTTTGATATCGGCAATCTATCTGGAGTGATCACAAGCCCTGGATATCCACAAAACATGATGCGAGGAAACTATGAGTGGACATTCTCATCTTCATTATCGCAAGCGTACATTGTTGTTTATTTTGAAGATATCAACCTGGCTCGCTACGATAGAGGGTAATTAATAAAAAAAACTATAGCAATGTATGATGTCCTATGTAGAATTGTACGGTATATGCCCGGGGGATGAAGGGGTTACTTCTGCCAATATAGGATAGGTATGTGCTGTGAGGGTTTTGAAACAAAAATAGAAAAAAGCATACCCTTGTCAAGGCCTGCTCCAGAAAAAGTACACCCTATCTAAGGGAAACTGTTATTTGAAAAGGTCGAAAAGGGATTTAAATATCGAATTGAGCAAAAAGGATACCCTTTTTAAGGATCGAGAGCCTCGAAAACCGTACCATTAATCCGCGGCACATACCTATATAGCAGACATATGGGAGTACCACCGGGGGTATGTGATCAAAATTATTCAGTTAGTATACCGACGATTTTCTGTACAAAATATTGTAAAAAACGTTGGGAGCAGGGTACAACCTGCAGTAGCTTTTGAATACAGCAACAAATCATATGTATATATATTTGTATTTATTTGTTTGTTTGTTTGTTTTTTTATTGCAATTGCATTAATTTATTTTACAAGGCAAAGCAATCTCACCCTGATTGATGCACACCAACAGCATGTTCTTCGGATCGGCAATCAAAATGGATTCTCTCGAGGTTTTATTTTAAACTCGTTACCTGTAAAGGTATCCTTCTTCTCATCTTTCTCGCATATTTACAATTATGGAAGAAAAGGGTTTCGAATGCGATACATGATCTTCGACACAGCTTTGGAAAACGGTAATTCAAATCATGAAACCTGCATGTGTGCATGACACACAATGTACAATATATTGAAAAGGAAAAAGCTAATTTTCTCATACTCATCTAGATCATCTCATTAATTTTACTTTCAGCTCCTATAAAAGTGGGTTGGAATATTTGGGCTACAAGTTACAGTCCCCACAGCATCTTTGTCATGTGGTCCCACATCATCGCCGATTCGGGATATTCAGTTGTCGGTTATTTAGTAACATGTAATTCAACAGAAGACTGGCATGTTAAAGATGACATAATCCTTACCGATAAGAACTCACTATTTGCCACTTGCGAAAGGCTTGTAGGCTATACTTCTTATCGAGTTAAAGTGTTTTCCTTTCTTAATTCTGATAATGGAACGATTTCCGTGATGATGTACAAAGGCGAAACAGTCGTGGTACGGACGCTAGAAGGAGGTACAACATACAATCGTGTGTTCAATCTTATTTTTAATTCTTTTTCTGTTCTGTTCTGTTACGAAATTGGAATTTAGGTTGTTAGGCTTTGTGGGGAAGGGAAACGAAGAAAATCGAACAGATGTAGTCAGTGACAATTTACATTGAAAACCACTATCATAGTATAGGTAGGCAATGAAAAATTGATTGAAACTCATTGTAATGGTGTTCATTTGACTTGTGCCTTTAGTTCCAGCGGTTCGTCCCGAAAATGTGGTTATAACTCTTGCACAGACGCGTGACGTTTTTGTACAGTGGGACTCCATACCTCGAGACCAGGTCCATGGCATTCTTCTGGGATACAGGGTGACTTATTATGACTATCGTTACTGGCGTGCGGAGACCATAAAAGCTAACAACACGCAAGTTGTTATTAAAAATCTTATTCCTGGAATGAGATATCATTTACAAGTGTCTGGAATTACTGCTCAAGGAAATGGTCCATACGCTTATCGATACTTTACAACAAGTTAGTTATTTATGTGTTTTTTTTATTTCAGAACATGTCTTATTCCCCTGGAATAAAAAGTCCTTGATTTCAAATGAGTTTTATATTTATATCGATATATCTTGACATATATTGCTGAATTAGAAAGAACAATAGGATAAACCATGGTCCGACTAAAATGGAAAGGTTATAGATTTAAACTAAATTAGGGGCAATTGATGTTCAGACATATCGATTATTTAGAAAATGAAAAATATTGTTTCATCTCCAAGGAAGGATATTTTTAAGTTATAACATCCAATTTTTTCCTCTACTTATTAAATTTGTTTAAGAATGCGGCAACATTATTGAAAATCGACTGAGTGGAACGATAACGTGGGGACATTTGCGGTGGCCAATCGACTGTGAATGGACCTTCAGAGCAAAGTCTCGTTCCGGATTAATTTTTGTTTCGATAGAGCAGCTATCCTTGCCCACGACTCATGAATGCGAGTAAGTGCGGTATGATATTTCATTTACACTAACGGAATTAATAGAATGAAAAATGTTATGCGTTGTGGAATAGTTATAAAGAAATGATACCTATTCATTTGTCTCACAATAGGCCTTTCCCAAGATACGGTCAGATGCACATGATTCCCGGATGTACTTGCCAATAGCCGCTGCCTTATTGGACGATAAAACAATCAAAGACTCGAAGGTGCTAATGAGCCAAGAAGCTTATTGTTAAATTAGCGCTCTATTGTTGAACCATCCAATAAAACCCATGTCGGCAAGTTTTACGAAACTTCATATCCCGATAGTATGTAACCAAACTGAGACTTTGGCAAGTGCATCCGGGAATGTTTGTGCATGTGGCCGTAATTTGGGAAATGTCTATTGTGCGTCATGTGTCAATAATCGCGAAGTTTCCACTGCACAATTAATCTGCTACTCTTCTTCAGGCAATGGTGCAGACTGAATGGTTTCTTACATACGGCTCGTCGGATGAGATACGCCTTGCTTAAATCTCAGATTAGATAGTCTGTTGTCACTCTGGGCCCAGTTGTTCAAAGCCCGATCAGGGCTAATCCTAGGTTAACTCTCAGTAAAACCTATCGATTTGATCCTAGATTAGTACTAATCAAGTTTTGACAACCGGGCCCTGGACGGAGATGTAGCAACAGAATATCCAATCTGAGCAAAAGACTCACAATCGCGAGACAAACGAATAAATATATCATTTCTTTAGTAACAGAATTAGCATTTACACAACTATTTAAAAAAAAGGTTGATAAGTAATTTTTGCATATTGCATGTTGCGTACACAAAAGCAGGATGGCACGGTGTGTGAATTCAAGCAGCAAAAGATTTTGACGACATGTATCGGTTTGATATTTATTTTAACTAACGATATGTATTTCAAAAAACTTTGTCTGCTCGCTTTTCTTTTGTGCTGAAAATATAAAACCTTTCAACCTTAGTAATTAAGTAACATGCAATATGCAACAAGCAAAATGCAACATGAAACATGCAACATGCAACCAAATCTTAACCGATCGTTTTTTTTTTAAATACGGCGGTTTAAAACCAATTCAAATTTTCATTAAAATTATTTAAAAAACCGCCTTTATAATTTTCTGTAGGGAGTTCTACTTAGCATTTAACAGCAGCCAAGCGCAGTTTAATAAGTATTGCGGAGAAGAAAGGTGGATAACTCTCTCTTCACTTGGTTCGGCTACCCTGCGGTTTTATGTATCACGAGCTTGGTGGTGGTGGTGGCGGCGATCAACACTATTATTGAACTACTACATCTTCAATAATGGTGTGAATGATTGTAAGTCTTACACTATATAGCTACATTTGGATACTAGAACATTTGGTGAAAACCACCATTCTGTCAAATAATGATATCAAATATTATTTTTCTTTTATACGCTTTTTTTATATAATGAAGATGTCCGAATGAGCTATTCTTAGATTTGCATTCTCAGCTAACGAATTTCTCGCGCGAATTTCATACACGGCCTCTGATTGCATTGGACAAAATGCCTAGAGGGAAGATAACGTGACAAGGTAAATAAACATGACGTCGCTGGTAGAGGCGACAGAAGTGAATTTTCAAGATGGTTGGCTGAGAACGCAAATCAAAAAATGTCAGACAGTTTATGGGGTATAACCCAGATGGACACTAGTTAATATGTACTTCTGTTGTATAACTTGAGCTTGAGGCCAAAGGAAATTGACTTTATTTGCCGTTCTTTTCATTTCAGTTGTCATTGAACCGACTTGGGACATACAAGCACATAGTAATGATTCAACATCTATCAACGTTACCTGGCCAGACTACCCAATAAAAACTCCTTCCAACTACATGGCTGTGTGTGTTTCGACAAGAGACTCCACAAATCTAACAGTGGTTGCTACGAGTAACCAAACAAGAAGTGCAGTCCTTGGAAGTTTGAAAAAATTCTCTGAATACGCTGTTCAAGTACTGGCTGTGTTGGGAAACTCTTCGCAGGAACATATATCCAACTGGAATCCAATCCGAGGCAGTAGAAAAGTTTTGATTAGAACGGACGAAGATGGTAAGACTGATAAATTACATAATTTTTTAACATTTTAATTAGATTTTCAATTAAACACCCTAAAATGCACTAACAAAATAAAATTAACC
>OCZR010772014.1:0-11155 GCA_900234385.1 Anemonia viridis | reverse complement strand
GCTGAATCCAAGTTTGAGCGATTTTCGTCAGAGTAGCACTTTAAAGAATAAAGAAGAGTGTGTTCAGTGGCTAAGCAGTTACCAGAGAGTTAGTGATGAATATAATTCTTATAATTATATTTGTGAGTGCAGAGCTGTAATTTATATTATAATTTTAAACTATTAATAAGTAATGATAAGTTATACAATTGTATACTGTATTTCTCTTTTTTCTGATAATGTTTAGAACTCTGGATGTCTGGCATTTTCAAAACTACCCAGATGTAGAGACTGTAGAGACAAAGAAGAAAAGCCATCAATGAATTCACATGAAGAATGCTGTAGGTTTACGTTATTTAGAAGGTAAATATACCAGTGACCTAATGCTGCAGTAAATAGGTAGTGCTAGTAAACCTTCTTCTTTGTCTAACCTTAGAATGATTGGACTTTTCAGGCTCAAAAAGAAGAAAAGATCTGAGAAAGTACAAGTTGCAGGATTTTTGTCACCTGAAAATGCCGAACCAGATGATTTCAAGCCGTGGGTTGCACATCAAGAAGGTACTACTAACTACAGGTCTGCTAGGGTGGTACACTAGTCTGTAGTGGAATATGCAGTATTAAGGCATTGGAAAGTGTGGCATGGTGTGGTCTAGATAGACTGGTACATGTAGTGTGGCTATAATTGGCTTGGTACTTTGTGTTGTGGCATCATGTTGTGGTTTGGTTTGGTTTGGTAGGCATGACTGGGTTTGTTGTGTTGTGTGGTTGTAGTCAATTTTTTGTGCTTACCACAAAACACATCATGAAGAAGCACATCGGAAACCTTAGATTCAATTCTCAGCTATAAAAGGCAGCATGGGACAGTTTGTTTAAAGCTTAATTATAATAATGAATTGCTTTGTTTTTTAGTTGTTGATAACTTAAGTAAGGAAGAAGCTTCGTACATCCTCCACAATGTAGCAGATGAGTTCTGTTCCTTGGTAAAAGAAGAAAAAGGAGCTAGAGCATTGGCAGCTGATGGAAGTGAGTTGTAGAATAGTTTATCCATAGTTTTTCCTGCATCCCTTCAATCCATCCCTAGCTAATTCAAACTGGTTAGACTGTACCAAAGGGTCATACATAGACTGTATAGCGGCTGCGAAAGACGCCTTCTTATGCTATCAGTTTGACCTCCTTGGCCTGTGTTGCTGTACTTGTACTTGTGGTGGTAATTAGCAATAACATCAATGTTTTTGTTTGTTCATTTGTTTGTTTGTTTGTTGCTTGTACCTAGATGATGTGCTTTTATTTACCATTCAACATTTTTTCCAGGTTTTGTAGCCTATAAAAGAGCTGTGACTGGTCTTCGTGAGATGTGTGATGCTTGTGCCACAACAATCTTCAACATTCATTGGGTGTGCCAGAAGTGTGGCTTCGGTGTTTGTTTGGATTGTTATGAGTTGAGGATCAAAGAAAAAACCATGTTAAAATGTAAGCATTCTTGATAATAATTACGAGACATTTATCATCATAATTATGTGGTTATTTGTAAGCAAATAGTTGTAAATTAGTGAAAAAAATTCTAAAACTTCACCACTCTGAGGTGGATGGTAAGCCTTACAGGTGAAGGACTCCAATAGATTTTTGCAGCTTTGTAATGCAAATTGCCCATTTCAGACCACGTGTCATTCCCTAGATAAATCTTCTTTTTATGAATGTGATTGTTGTTTCTCACTTTGGCCCCACCCTCCCACCCCTGGGAATTAGATATAATAGCCAGGTCTAAACAATTCCCTTGTGAATGCAGCATAACAGGTGCTGAGTTCACATGACAATGCCGAGGTTGCCATGGTCACCTCTTGCTACCTGCTACCTTGTTTATTGCCCAGTTTACTGTTAGGCACTCCCGTTACATCCTGTGTCAAGTTAACACTCAAGTAGAGCTTGTACAGTAGTTGCTCAACTATTGCTGTTTATTCATTCTGTTTTATTTGAAACAAACAGGTGGTAAGAAAGCATTTGAGTTTAAGTGGTTCAACTGTATGCCAGGACTCACTCATCAACCAAAAAACCTCACCATTGCTCAGATCATTCCAGATCAAGGTAAGCATGTCCTTATACAGCCATGTAGTCTGTCTGTCTGTCTGTCTCTCTGGTATAGCAAGGAAGGAATTCATTGTCAATGCACTGTATACACATTACATGGATTTGTCAACTGGAACGCTTGCCAGATGAGTGAACAAACAAAGCCTGTTTCTGTCTGATAAATCTGCGAGTGTCACTCTTTAACAATCACTGAATATGATTAGCACAGACCGAAACATCTGATTAAATTGTTTTAAATTCAAGCCAGAGTCAACTTGATTTATTATCGAACTCTGATATTTAAGAGTTTTGGACTTTTCTGAGGGTAGTTTTTATGTACAGTATAAAAAGTTCTTGATTATAAACGCATGAGTAGACAACCCTGATAATAATTCACAACAGACTGTGATTGGTTAGAAAACTGAATGTCACTCATCTGGTGGTCAGTTCAAACTTCAACCTTCTTCTTAAATTGACCATTTTGTTTTTGTAGTCCTGACAGACCTTTCTAAGGAGCTCCATGGTATTCGATCACAGTGGAATGATGGAAGGAAATGTCCATGTAATTATGAGGCATTGAGTGATAAAGTTGTTGCTGAATATGATAATGCACCCATCAAGGAGGAGCCTGGTACTGAGTCCTGTAATCCAGTTACCCATTCAGGCAACACACTCATTAAGAAGGACTCTGCAGAGCAAAGTGATGTCCGAACCCACTCAGACAAGACACAGTCAGAGAATGTGTACATCGAAGAGGAGTCATCTTCTAAACATGAAATGATGGAAGAGAAAAAAGAACTGAATGAAGACGATACAAAACCAGCAAAGAAAACTATCATGGAAAGAGTGAGAGAGAGGTTGAAAGAGAAACTAGAAGCTCAAAAACCTGGCTCAACTGAAACATCAGCACAAGAAGAACAGATGAAGCCAGGTAAGGACATGACAAGAGATGAAAAGGGACTAACAGTTCAGACCCTAAAACAACATGTACCTACTGTATCAGAGTGAACTAACTTGCAGATTGAAGTACTGGTACTTATAGCCTCAGTACATTTCAATATATTATCTAGTAAATGCAGTGAACAATAACAATATTAATGTGAGTCATTCCTTGAACAATCCAGATTTTGAATTGGAGAAATCCAGTTGTGTAAAGACAACCCAAAGAGAAGAGAGCAGTGATAATACAAGAGACACCAACAAGATGGATGATGATAAAGGTAAGGATGACTAACATGACTTCTAGACTCTCTTTCATGTTGTGATCATGATTCTTCAAAGACAATACTGTGTGTTTCTTTCATCAGATGCTGTCAATATGTCCAGTGGTCTGAGTCTACTGATGAGTTACGACTCATCTTCTGAAGACTCTCCTCCAATGTCACCCAGCAAACCTTCATCAAGTGCAAGTTCATTTAACTTTAATCTTGGTCTCCTTGCACTTGTTGCTAGCACAGAACAAGAAAAAAGAACAACTGAGGTGTCAAATAGTGATCAACAAGATCAAATACAAAAACAGGATAAACAACCAGAGAAAGTGGAAGGCGTTGGTGATGTAAAAGAAAAACTTGAAAAGGAAAAAATGATTGATTGGTTTAAGAGAGCAGAGGAAGAGCATGAGAGAAGAAAGGAGAAAGATGAGAGCTGTGAAGAAACCAAGTCCTCAGCAGGAGAAAGTACCAGTTCAGCAATTACTATGGAAAGTAATATGTCAAGGGATCAACATATGTTGGATGCTCCTAGGATAACAGAGGAATGCCCTGCACCACACTCTCTTCTCTGTAATGGACGATTGTTAAGGTTACATGTGCCCCATCACCCCGGCAACCAGGACGCTTTTGCAAAGAGATGGAAAGAGGGAAAGGTAAAGCCTTATTTTATTGGCATTCTGTTCCTAACCAGTATGGACTCGGTATTGACAAGTCCATGTTCAATTAACCAATTGACAAATAACTATTTTTCTTTCACAGCCCGTCTTGGTCAGTGGTGTTGACACATTACTTGATCGTAATATTTGGACACCTCAGGCTTTTGAGAATGAGTTTGGTAAGCTAACCTTACGTTAAACTATAATATACTATCTCGACTCTTAAATAAACTATTATTCTAGTAGCCTGAGTTGTAGTTTATCCAATTCAGCCACCATAAAACAATTAGGAGTCTACTTTACATAATACTAGGTACTGCAGATCCTATTTAGAGGTGATTTTGTGTGAGTGTGAGATGCACAGTTACAGTGAGACAACATGTACTTTGTTTAGTATTGATGTCAGTTCTTTTGCATGTCCTTTGTAGGTGATGAGTTGGCTGATGTTGTCAACTGTCGCACAGGAAAGACATTGGAGAACTTTAGTGTTGGTGCATTTTGGAAAGGGTTTGAAAGCATGCAAGGTACACTCTCAGTTCTACGAGCAGGGGAATCCTTCTAAAGCACTCTAGGCTTTAATGTTTTTTGAGATTCTGTTAATAGCAAGCCAGATGAATTTATATTGAAAACATTTTTTTAATCGTAGATCGAATAAAAGACAGTAATGGAGAACCCATGCTTCTGAAGTTGAAGGTAAGGTTTTCCTTTTTATCCCATCCTTTATGCTGTTAAGCCCTACCATGTCACAGTCACTCAACATAGAGCACGAGTGTGAAACATACCGTGCCGTGCCGTGTCAGTGTCACTGCCGTGATCTCCATAAAAACATTTAAAATTTCTGCCGTAACACTGCCACTCCGTGACTGTGCTGTTTTCACAACAAACCAGATGATTGAATACTTACAGTCAGTTTATTGCCCGTTATTAGGATTGGCCACCTGCTGCTGATTTCAGTGAAAAACTGCCGTCAAGGTAAGATGGAAAATACCATGTGTTCAACCCAGCATCATGAAGATTAATGGTGATCACTGTTTGTGTTTTAAAGGTTTAAAGATTTGATGGATCATATTCCTTTACCTGAGTACACACGAAGAGATGGATCAAGGAATCTTGCATCAAGGTCAGGAATATCAATATGTGTATTGATGTCTGCGCATTGTGAAATCTATTATTATTAATATTACTTATTATTAAGTTAATATTATATATTTCTAGGCTACCAAACTTCTTTGTAAAACCAGACCTTGGACCCAAGATGTATAATGCTTATGGTAAGTCCACTACCACCCAAAACATGCTCAGTGCAGCGCACTAGATACCAACTATGGATATGGAGTATGCAGTAGAATTATTATCCTCTGGCTAGGAAGACTAGGTAACAAGTCCAAGTATCACTACACAAAAGATTATTTATAATTAAGATATTGTTCTATAGGATCTGCAGCATTCCCAACTGAAGGCACAACTAACTTGCACATTGATATGTCTGATGCTGTTAATATTATGGTAGGTCTAAACATGGGATCCTGCTGTGTTGTGTTTATGTCTATAAATTATAGGATTAACATCATGTTTGTTTGCTTTTTTAATTATTAATTTTAACCTTTGTTAACATGTGACATGCCTTTCTCATTTGAGGTGCATGTTGGAGTTCCTCGAGAAAAATGTGCTGGTGAAAAGGAGAGATTAGGTATGTAGATTGTCTGACTGTAATTGCATTCAGATATAGATGGATGGATGAGTCCATGGGTGGTTGGTTGGATGAAGGGATGGGATCAATAGAACGGATGAATGGAGAGTGGGAGGGAGGTGAGGAGAGGATAAATGAATAAATGATTTGCAATATAGTAATAATAAATAAATCCAGTTCTAACATATTTGGGAAGGGTAGGAGTTGAGCTCAGTTCAGCAAATTGCAAGAGAAGGGTGGTAGAACTTTCTTGTCAATAATAAACATTTGTTGTTTTACAGATGCCATCAAAGCTGTTGATGTTGCCTGTGATGAGATACAACAGCAAAGAGTACGAAGAGAAACTGCTAGAATTGTAAGTTGTTCCTCATCAAACTTCTTGTTATTCCTACAGGTGTGCTTTCATTGGCTCCGAGTTTAACCATGCATTGTTTAACCATTCTTTAGCAACCCTCGATACCCTTCAGTTCAATGCCAGACAATACAGTCCTTCAATACCATTTCTGATCAATGTTACCCCATACGAAACAGAACTTAGAGTAGTTATATATTAGTTGCTTTCTGATTTCAGGGTGCTCTGTGGCATATATTTGAAGTAGATGATGCTGACAAAATAAGAGTTTTTCTTCATGAGGTAGTGATTGTGACGCTTCTCATTTGATTTTATTGTGTTTTAAGCTTTGTGCATGAGTATATAATTATTATCCCATTATCTTTGGTTAACAAAAAAACTTTTTGAATAATTTATTGCTGTTAAAATTGTAGATTGCTAAAGAAAGAAAGCTGAAGTATCCAGCCCACCATGATCCAATACATGATCAAGTAAGAACAATGTGACTTGATCCATTATAGCTATTGCCACAGCATAAACTGTCTCTAAGATGCAATAATATTACACTCAATGTCATGAATGTTGTCAACAAGAAAAAAAGACTTTAACACCAAAAGAATGTCACATGATATCTAATACTCTTACTCTAAATGCCCAATACCATCAATCAATTCATAATAACATTATTCTTTGTTCATCACTATTATTAACTACAGTTCAAGAACAGAATGTTTCATCCAAAACAAATAAACAAATAGACTTAATGTCTTTTTCAATAGCACAATTGTAAACCTCTTTTACTTGTTCGGCAGTGTTTTTATTTGGACCACGAGATGCGTATACGATTAAAGAAGGAATATAACGTGGAAGGATATGCTATCTGTCAATGCTTGGGGGATGGTGTATTCATCCCAGCTGGAGCTCCCCATCAGGTAATAACCAGACTTCACCACTGATGAGATTTACATGATATAATTCAAGTGTTGACCAGTATGCCTGCATTATTCTGTAGGTTCGGAATCTCTATAGCTGTATTAAGATTGCCGAGGATTTTGTATCGCCAGAGGTAGGTTTACTTACTCAGATCTTCACAATTTGTCAAATTCCATTGATTCCCTGAAACAACCTCTGGGGTGACACTTTGTTTCTTCATTTCTTTGTATTTTTCAGCGCATTGGACAGTGTTTTAAAACGACTCAGGAGTTTAGACACTTAACTGACAAACATACTAATCATGAGGACAAATTACAGGTAAAGTTGCTGTTATTCACGCTGTATTTTAACCCTAAACACAAATGTAACCAGCAGCCCACTTCCAATATTCTGGTTGATAATATATACCTCTTTACCTTCGTATACAAATTGCCCATTTCAGACCATGTGATGTTTACATGATGGTCTCTAGATCTGGAGAATTCTTTCTCATATTGAAAGGAACAATTCTCCAGAGACCATCATGTAAACATCACATGGTTTGAAATGGGCAATTTGCATGTGAAGGTAAAGAGGTCTATTATGTGGCATCAGAAGCTGGCAGCTGGTGAACTCTAGTGTCTATTTTCAATATCTCAGTCACAAGAATTGCGTATTGATAATGTTTTTTTTTGTTTCCAGATTAAAAATATCATATATCATGCTGTAAAAGATGCTGTATATACTCTGAAGCACCATGACTCACAGCAAACAAACACATAAAAATATAACCTAGTATTTCCTCTAGCGAATCTTTCTGTGAAAGGTCATCCATAAACTGTGACATTGGTATGTCTACATTCATTCCTTAGACTATAGCTTTATTAGAAAGTTCACTGTAAGAAATGATCTACAAATAAGGAATATTTATAGTAAATGGATTCATTGAATGTATAATTTATAAAATGAGAATGTAATTCTTCGGTATAATTTTATTTAGTTCCATATTTTGTCAAAAGTATTTTCCTTGGTGCATGTACTAATATTCATTAATAAATACAACATATTTTTGCATCATTTGTGATTTTGTTTTGCTGTTTGCCAATTCACTTAAGTGGCGATAAAACAACCAAATCGAGGTAATGGTGTACTTTATTTGGCAAAATTTCTAACTCCTAATAATCTTCATTTGCACAGATCTGAGCCATTTTGGTGGTATTTTACAGAAGTTACATAATAAAGCCTGGTTCTCACTAGCAACACAAGCAAACGCAAGCACAAGCACATGAGAATGGAAGGTTTTGAATAATATTCTTGTGTCGGCTTGCATTTCCTTCATCAGTAGTTAGAATCAGGCTTTCTACCACCAATAGGACATAAATTCACACTCTTGAGAGTGCTAGTGAACAATAATAGTGGTCTTTTCCATAGGTACCATCTTGTTAGTATATTTTGAACATAAGATTTGTCACCATGCAGTCTCTTGTTCCATCAAACAACATGGCTACCATGTGTTTCATTTGTTATTCTGGGCCATGGCCACTAGTACAGTTGATCTGGTTATAACCAGACAACATCTTACCATTAGAACCATTTTCCCTGCTTCTAACCTGAAGTAAGAGTACTGATTGACTACTAGCAATTCTACTTAACTACATAGGGATTTAGAAATATTTTTCTTAAGGAGGAAAAATGTCCAATATGTTTGAATAGATTTGGTTGTATAATATAAGCATGGTGGTGTTCAGTTTTTATGAACCTGTCCAGAACAGTGTCTTTAGCGTTACGAGGATAACATGGATGAGAGTTGAGATGTTCAACTACTTGTTGCGCTCCTTGATGTGGAAATAGCATTGCTGGGGTACAACATTCTGGTGCTTTCATATAGCTGTATAAATATGGGGAAAAAAGACGTCTTAGTTCAAGGAGATGAGGTCGTCCTATTGCTATAACAACCAATGTTGTATATACCATCAAACAACACCATATATAATATATGCGGGAATGCTGGACGTTGGCTAATGCATGGCTATACAGTATCACTAATATTGTTCCAAATAGTGCACTCACACCAAAGAGTTCAGTCAAACGGTCAGGTTCAAGACTGAAGTAGCTCAGTAATCTCTCTGGATGGTACAGTTTGATATATGTTATATTGTTTATATAATGCAAGTACTGATGGTGTTGTTTAAAAGACAAGTCCGTCATTTGTAAATGTAAACGTTGACGAAAAAGATGCTCTAAAACCACAAAGATATCGTCCCTGGGAAAGGCGTCATCTTCAACCAGCAACACAAACTTTGGACTGTGAGACAGTGTAGAATTCAAACAAAATACATAGTCCTGTTTTTCTTTCTCAAAAATATTCACATCTTCAATTGATCTGGGGTCATTTCCATATCTGTTAATAACTGGAATGATAGACATAAGATCTGTAGCTTCCTGATGTCTCTCTGGCTTAACATCCACATTACACACTGATATCAAAACCTTTGGTTGAAATCCTGACAATTTTGCCTGGTTCATTAACCATAAGAACTTCCATACAACTTGGGTTAGGTAAAGAGGTTGATAATTTTCAAGATTATTTGGATTCCTAACAGTCGTAATCACAGTAATGGCCAAGTCAACCGGCTTGTCAAGTGTCCCATCCTGTGGTAAAGAGTATATATTTTTCAACACCTTTTCATGTTGTCTTGCAATCATTATTCTGATGTTGTTCTCAGACATTAACTGATCTTTTCCCTCCTTGGAATCCATATTGTGAAGGCTATACAGAGAGAATTGCATTCTGTGGCAGCACAATGGCAGAATAACACAGAAAGTTCCCAAGTACAAGACACACATATGCTTCATTCTTTCTGCCTGGGTGTATGCAGCTATACAATGCAAACACTTTGATCATCTGTTAAGAATCTGTAGAAAAGTAATGCAGGGTTATCATTAGAACTACCTTGTGCGATGGGGTTCAGAATTCTTTTGATCTAAAACAGTACAGTACAGCTTTACTAAGAGTGGAAAAGAAGGGGTACTAGATCAAGCAGTCAGAGACGTCAGTAATTCATCAAATCACAATATGTAGTTTCTGCTAAAGCAAGATATAGAACGGCTGTAGTAGGTCGGAGTACAAATTTGCTCATATACAGCAAACCATGAGACGAAAGGAAACAAAATGAAACATCATTATATGAAATTTGCAAAAAAGGTAATTTCAGAATGTCAATTGTAAAATTTATATTATATTTTTAAGACTATAATTTATTACACAAAGGAAATGCCATATAATGCTTATATGTTAGTTATGCAGCATTTGTAATGGGGTGTTCCATTAAATAAACATAACTGCATTGTGCATATGAACTCCAATGCTGTACTTGCATTTGCCCTGTTGGGCTGCCTTTGTGTAATCACCAGATATTATGTTTGGGGTTTCTGTGCATTCAACATGGTTTTGACCACGAGTTTATTTACAGTCAAACTACCTGAAGCGTGAACACATAGAGCTCATTATTGGATTCTTTATTTCATTATTTGATTCGAAGATTCATTATTGAAAACGAAGAGTTCAATATTCAAACGAATTGTCGTCACGCAATTTTTCTCACCAAATAACTCGCCCGTTAAAAACCTTGATATCGTATCCATTGAGGAACAAAGCTTATGAAATAAAGAATCCAATAATGAGCTCTATGTGTTCACGCTTCAGGTAGTTTGACTGTAATAATGGTCGTGGCGGGCTGGCTTTTGTCTCATGGATGACTTACAATGTTCTGGCCACTGAATTCAAAGGATTGGCAAAAGTCTCAGGTGGGTCAAGCAAACGTCTTATTTAATCTTTATTTGTAGAATTAACAATATAGAAAGATTTTGCAATTTTATACCGTTTCGCACATTACATACCGGAATGTCGGTTCTTTGTTTGCTGTAGTCTGTTTTCGGCTATGCATACCGGTTGAAATATTATTAATTTTGAACACATTCATCTGCATCCATTCTAGATGAGGTGTAAATAGGTTAGGCCAGCAGTCATCAGTTATATATTTCTAATATTACTTTTTAAGTTTTAAGAAAATAATTAGAAACAAATGATCACCTGAATGATTAGAAGTCCACCATGTTTATTCCCATGAGAGCAAAAACCATTGTTTGGAGCGTTTCAAAGCGTGGTTATCCCTGGGGATTCAAATCTATTGTTTGAAACAATATGGCCGCCGCGTGAAAAAGGTCAATTAGGGCCAGGGCGAGAGAGGGAGGGCGGGGAAACGCCATACATTTTCTTTGTTCCATGTGTGATGCCGAGTAGGACTGGTAA
>OCZR010761258.1:1474-16167 GCA_900234385.1 Anemonia viridis | reverse complement strand
AACTTAAATAATGACAGGTCCCTAAGCGTTAGTCTAACGTTTCATTTTTTTGATCTGCAGTTTTTAGTAGGTGTTTTTGTACTTCGCTTATTTCTTCCTAAGTCAAACAACAGCAAGTATATAGTAGCGGCCGGTCTGGCTCAGGTCAGTGAGTTCTCATTTGTCCTGGGGAGTCGTGCCAGACGATTTCATCTCATTTCTAGAGAGGTAAGCAGTGTTACGGAAGTTTAGATTGATTTTGTTCAAATTCTGACGATATTTAAATTTTACGGGGGGGGGATGGTGGTGGGTGGGAGAAAGGTTTAGGTGATCGGTCTGTGGTTGGTCTGTGGCGTAGCAAGGGTACACCCAAAGCTGGAGGGAGGTGGAAGGAAGGAGTGAGCACGCGCGTGCGTTTTGGTTTGAATATTTCCACCAAGTCCACACCACAAGAATTCCACAGAATAAGCTATGGAACCATGTAAAAGACTTTTCCGTTATCCCACGTAAATAATTGTTGTCAATATTCTACTCAACTTTGTCTAATAATTGCTTATTATTTCCAGGTATATCTTCTCATTCTCAGTGTTACAACCCTTAGTCTTCTGTTCGCACCGTTGGTTTGGCGAGTTTCTCTTTGGAGATTTGGAACCAAGCAAGGCAAAAGTAATTCAAAAGTATAACAAAAGTACAGAATTAGACGTGATATTACTAGTAAATTTAAGTTATAATTTTTTCCAACTTTTATTTGTAATACGTCGTCAGCTATGCTAATATTTATTATTTTTGCTGCTTATAATTATTGTGCATACTAAATTTTGTGACGTTTTAATGCCGGATCCCGTGGGATAGAAAGACGGTGTAGTCTTTTACTTGAAGTCGTGAGCCGCTTATTTGAAAACTTATTTGATGGAGCGGAAGTCGTTTCTTAGTTTCTGAAATGGTGTCATTCTTAAAAATATTGTTTTTTTTTAATGCGCATGTGTATGAAGCATGCGTAGTTGTTCACCCTAAATCTCGCCTTAGTTCAGTGGAAGCCTGGGAACGAACTGGTATCGTATGGAATCAAAAGAAGTAAAAAATTTATATGCTAATGTAAAATATCGTTGGGAACTTCTCGTTATTTAAAAGAGGTTGGATACATGATACTGATATTGGTAAACTTTAGAGGTTTTGTCCTGAAAATTTGAGGCCCATTAATTTTGAAAATAATTGCAGAATCTTGAGCCCCCTAACCTTGTTCTCTAATGCACACATAAAATCACAAAAAGTCTGGCCCCCACCAATCTTTTTACCCCCCTCCAGTCTTTTACCCCCCTCTACGATAGAAAAAGACAAATATCCCGACCTCTACACCACATTTCCCTGCGGGACACAGTAATTTACTGTCGAAAATAGACGAATTTAGAAAATTAGCCATTGTTGTGAGCAGACGTGGTTGTTGCGGTCATAACACAATTTTGACTCAGCTCCTTTCACTAAATATTCCCCTAAAAATATGACTTTTTCATAGGAAAAGTATAAGTATACCATAAGTATTAAGCAAATATAATCTTAGAATATCAGTAGAATATATCTGAATTTATTTATCTTAATCACATCGACGGATTTTATGAACAATGTACAAGTGGTTTAAAGAAAAAAATTATCAATGTTTTTATGATTTACAGGGATATTTTTCATATTTTCTTTGGGAACCGTGGGTAGCAATTTAAGATCAATTGTAAATAGGTCATTGAGTTTAGAATAATATTTCACAATAAAATAGAATCTGGTTTAGAAAGATAGTTGTCACATCGTACTTTGTTACTTGCAATTTGACAACAACAGGATCAATTTTTTTCCATACCATTGGAGGAAAAAATTGTCTTTTAACTTGTCTGGAATCTTCAGCTAGTTACCCCCCAGAAAGGTCTGCTAATTGGGGCAAGAATTCCCGATGAAAATTTAGAAATTGATGTTGATTTTGATAGATAAGTAAACCAATAAACTTGGGGAAAACCTTGAAAAGAGTAAGATACAGTGTGATGCGACCGGCGATGTCAGACTTCGACAAAAAATAGCAGAAGAGGTCTTTGTTTCGCTAAGTTAACGCAAAATCGGCTTCGTCAAATCCATCAATTTTATTTATTCCTTAGGCTACGCAGATTATGCAACCCGGCGTTAGCTATAGACTTACTATTCGCGCTAATTTGTTTTGAAATAACAATTGGGAATATACCAACAAATGACGACCACCCGGTGTGGCAATTTTCACTCGATCGTTTGTTTTCATTGATTATTTTGTTTTCAACCTTCCAGTTTCTCTTTGACTAGAAATACACAGAAATTAAAGGACTTGCTGAATATATTGTTTGCTCTCTATAGTAGGAAAACATTGCATTTTCCTTGTCTTTTTTAATGCTATCTATCGCAGTGTAGACATTTGCAGTACACCTGCAAGTTCAAAGAAGTGTCGTCACTTTTGCGCAGATATCAAATCCAGCCTTAATATAACTATCTTATCTTGCGCGTTTAAGTTTATTTTTTCACGAGTGTCTTATTCCGGCGTTTGTCTCTCTTCTCAAAGGTCTTGCGGCAGACGATTTAATCATTTTACTCGGTCCATCTAATACCATTTCAATTTTTCTCATAGCTCATTTCGCTTCGCTCATTTTTCATAGCTCATTTCGCAAGCGCTTTCGAAAGTGAGTAAGCGCATGCGCTCGAGATTGGCGCATGCGCAATTCGAAAGTTAGTAGGCGGGTTGTTAAAACCTCACACGTGGATAATATCGATCGCAACCTGCAGGCCCGCTGCGTGCATACATGTAAGTATGGTCTGAGCTTCACGTCTGAGCCCCATATAGTGGTTGAAGAGAACAGGCATACCCCACATGTGAGTTGGCTTATTCTACCACATACCAGCTCCCAACTTTCTCCCGAGTCATGAAAAATCTCACTGCACTGATGCTCTGCGCATGATTTATTTAAAAGGTGGATCTAGTGACCAGCAATCCCAAGAATATCCTCATAAGAAGAGAAAAAAGGAGGAATGATTACTTCCCAAAAACTCATCTTGACCTTCAATTTACTTTAATTAGTCCTTTGGAGTGATGATGGGGAGATTAGACTTCGGACTTTCTGTCATCATGGCAATGCGTGCACGAGTTTTCGCTGTCCAGTGCACGTTGACGCAAACAGGACTACAGTGTAAATATGCTAGGTCTGTTGTGTAAAACTGCGTGACGATGGTGGCATTTGGCGGAACTGACAAAAAACGAGGTCTTTTGAAAAAATTTTCACTTTTCGGGAGAAAAATGTCCGAGAGAAACAACGATACGTCCCAACACGCACGCGCGAGACGTTCCAAGTACATAGCGCATGCGGTCTTAAATGACTTCATAACCGTCCTCATAACCAAACGAAGTGCTGTTTACTTTTGACATGGATTACTGATTTGTATACATGCTGATCACGATATTGCATTTGACTGTGAAATTCTATTGAATATATACCTTCATAAGTTAACCTAATGCTTCATGCATTTCAGGTTCTTCTGACCTTGAAATCAAATACAAGTCCCGGTTTATTTCGATAAATTGTTATCTATGTATCGACCTGACGTGTTTTTAAAAGTACACCAGTTTGATGGTGTGCTGCCATCACGTGAATCTTGATTTGACTTAATCCACTTATACAAAACTTTCTTTGTAAGGCTAAGATCTTTGCACACATAAAAGCCAAATGCGTGAGTCAGTTGCTGTGAATCCCTCAATAGCATTAGTTCCAGTAGTACCGGATTCCGCTAGTCTGACTAACAATATAGAAACAGCAAATGGAAAGAAAGCTTGAGATTAATCAAGTCATATATAAAGTCGCTCAATCGTCGCAATTTGTGGATTACCATACCACCACTTAAAAAAAGGATGCTGAGAAAAATTATCGCAGCTAAATCACCTCATTATTTAATCATTTGACGACTGTTTTCTGTGTTTTGGGGTATTTTTCGTTAGAATTTGTGGGTTTCATTGATCGTACTATCAACTGAATACGGACCGCATTTTGTGAGTCTTTACAGTGAGCCTTTGCCAAAAATGGCAACTCGAGCTGTGATTGGCTGAGAGGGGAGCAAGAATACGACGTCATGTCTGTGGATATCTTGCTAAGCGCCATGGTTGAGTGTAGAGCAGCGCCATTTTAGCCACATTTTGCCTTGATTTTGAGGCGAAAAACGGCTCGAATTGTTCTCATTTTTGTCATGGACATTGGTTGGTTATATAGCTTTGCTAGGCCTTGGTTTGAGCTTTCTTGAAGTGTTCATGGCAGAAGGAGTGGACAATGACATGAACCAACAACAACAGCAAGACGGCGTTCCGCATGGTCAGGAGGCGTTTCACACTCCTTCCGTGCACTTTCAAAGCACTCCTTTGGATGATGTAAATACTCCTTCCCTTTTAGTTACAGCCCCTTCTACTCAAATTGGTGCAAACCCAGGTCCGAAAAAGAAAAGTGCATTTGAAATTACTAGTGTAACTGAAACGCGAGCGCATAGTCGCGGTGACAGTAATGGCTACGACCTAGAGGATCTAAACGAAAGTGATGTTACAGAAATCCAAGTAGAAACGATTGAACATTCTTCAACTGGCAATGGAAATGGGGGATCGAGATTTAAGGTCGTTAAAATTCAAAGAAGTGAGCCTTACAGGCGTGGACGATGGCTGTGCCATGACTTTGAACAACCTTCAACGACCAGTTCAACTTCGACTAGCAGTGCAGATACTCGCGAAGTACCTTCCAGTACGAGCACTGCTGCTAGTTCAGGGATTTTCATTTCGAATCATGTCTCTGCTGAGGCTTCAGCCACAAATGATCCTTCTCTACAAAACCACAGAAACACTGTGGAAGTTACCTTTAATTATTTGCCGGGCCAAACGCCAAGTATAGCGCCGGCCAATGTGAACTTCGAAGCTTCATTGCGAGGTGATCAACATCTATGTAGTGCTAACATAAATCAAGATTCCTCGGATTTAGGATCTTCGGCTTCTAGTAATACTTTACCAGTTAACGAAAGAATAGAAAGATTATCCGAAACAGCACGTCATGCAGTTGGAAATGCCCAGAGGTGAGGAAAATATAGCATATTGAACATTAGCAGTATTTATTCTTACAACGTGTACTTTGTGCAAGTCTACGCTTTCTTCGTCTTGAATTCAAACGTTCAAAGCGAGGGTGGCTTAGATATTTTTATGATATTATTTTTCTCAAGCTATATAGTTGAGTGTTTGAATAATTGGTGTATTCATAACTGTCCCTTTTTACCACAAAAATCCGAATCCTGGTGTTCGAGTTACTGACTCCCCAAACTTGATAATTTATTGATAATGGTTGACTACAGAGAAAGGAAAATGTTGAATGTCCAACGTGGTATGAATGTCTCACATTCAACTCAAAACAGCTCTAAACGTACTATATTGGCCAAAAAAATAATTTCCATGTAGCTTAGAAATTGTACTTTGTTGCCTTCGATAGTTCAGTATTCTGTGTTGGCCATTTCCTCCTAATAGTTCATAAATTTCCAACGTCTAGTTTAGTTCAAGTACATATATATTTGTTTACATTTTCTCCCTAAATCCAAGTTAACTGGTTGCACAAGAAATCCTTGAATCCTTAGATTAGGTTATCAAAGGTATTTGCTGCTAATATTATTGTTGGGAATTCTAATCCTTCGAGGCGGTCATTTTTCGAATGAATGAAAATGCTGCAAAGACTTGGAAAAGAATCGATTGCATCCAGCACAGTTTAACGTGGTAATTTTCATGTACCATTTTGTTATGTTCGCATATACCCATAATATATTAAGTTTGTTTTAGTATCTTACATCTTAAAATAGGTTACAAAAAATTTAACAAAGCGAAAAATATTTGATTCCACATTTCATATTTGTACATTTCACTTAACATTTTTTTAATAATAGGGGTCCCTATAAACATTTTTTTTTCTTTAAAAAATATCATAGCATTTCCAGAAATTTAAAATCTTAGATTCTTTGAAGGTTTTGTTGTTAGCAATATACTGTACAACAAAATTTTCTTCTTTCATTTTTAAAAGCAAAGAATAAACTCCTGTATTTAGTTGATAGCAATATGCTAATCCAATTAAGATCTTTTTCGAAATTTCTTCTTGTTGCCGATATTTATGTTTATTTTCGTTTCTATCCTTGAAGGTATTAAACAATAATATTGGTTTTTGAGTCATACGACATTTGATAATAGTCTGTGGTTCCCCTCTTCAACCTCGTCTTTATATATATTTTACCTCAAAATATATGTTCTTGAAATTGTAGTTTTATCTGATTTGGACTTGGAATTTACCAGAATTGTTGACCTTTGAGCTGAGCTTCATCAGTTTTATTTCACATTGTAACAAATTTATGTGAAATTATGATTAGAAAGTAAATCAGACAAGGAAATGTAGTTTGTAGGTATATTATCATCGTGACACTCAATTTATTCCTCCAATTTCTGTTGCACTAAATTCTCAAATACCTTATCAAATTTACAAAAAGCAAAGCAAAAACCACTGCATTTATTTTTGCATAAAAAATGAAAAACCATTGCTTGTTGACAAAAGTAAATCATTGTCATTAATTATGAGAATTTGCTGTTTCTTTTACAAATTCATGATCCAGCTCTTATCGTGATTAAAAATTTCTTCCAGATTAGTTTTCCTTTAGCTAAAATAATTCCAACGTTTCCCCAAATGACTTGGATTCCAAGATTTCAATAGTTTTCTACTTCCACCATAACCCTCAAGATCAACCAGTTCCTGTCTAGGTCAACTTCTTATTACATTTATAAGTAACCTCTTGTCCTTGTTGAGCTGTTAATGTGTCAGATGTTGCTATTTTTAAGATTACATATTCAGAAAATCCCTCAGACATTCAGATTTCCAGTGCAAAGGGCTTGATATTCCTCTTGATTGATAGGGTGTCATTTTCAAATCTCAAGAAAATGGTCATCCAGTTCAAATATCAATCTATATAGAATGGAATATGACAATAGGTTCATTTGCCTGCCTAAGGACAAAGCGAAGTCCTTAAAATTCAACATTTTAAAATTTAAAATTTATTTTGACATTTTTATTCATCTTTTTAACCCTTTTATAAACATCCTTCGCAAAATTATTGCAGCCTTTATTTAAAAATGTAAATGTTTTTCATATGTTTATATTTTGTCTTTCTTGATTTTTTATTTCCTTTCCTATTTTAGCTGTTACTGTGTTGTGACAGTTATCTCTCTGAATATTGAGATTTGATTGTAAATTAAAAACACTGTCGCATTTCAGTTTTTAAATATATATATATGCCTTTTGTGATGAAATCTCAAAGGTGCCCTTGTAAGGTCTTACGAATCAAACTCAAACCCTATAGAATTGCCAAGATTTGAACATCTATCTATTTCATGCATTTGTTAGTTAAGTTTATATATAAAGCGGCTGCTTAAATATATAGTTAAAATCCATCAATACTGAATGGATCAACAGCCAATATTTTTACTATCTTAGTTGGTTTTGTCTCGTACCCAGTTATTTGCTGTTCATCAATCAATAATTCACTCTTCAAAGATACAGTCAGGATATCAACTGAGACACAAAACCAAGTTTTATGCTATACAAGGATGCAGTTGTTACTGTGCGCCAAAATATTCCAAGATTTCCCTTGCTATTTCTAAGACAAATAATTATTGCATAGGCTGGTTTCAAAGGCATTGTCTTATTATTGTTTGAAGAATACTTCAGATATTTATATATATTAATGCTGTGCACTTCTGTGCATTGAGCACTGTCATGTCAGAATAGACACTGCATACTATACATACACCAAAACACAACAATTCTGCAACCTTGAAATATATGCAATATGTCTATTGTTTCTCTACTTTTTATGAGAACAAAAGACATATATATATATTTCAATATTTATATATTATGACTTTTAAAGTCTGTGAATATCAAAGAAATGGATAATAAATTATAATTATTAGATAATATATTTTCCAACAGTTTTCAGCAAAAATCTTATTCCAATTTTTGGAGTGGTTTTTCTAAGAATAGCGTAATTCTTGCTGGATATCTTTATTGCATAAATAAGAATTATTCTTTTCATGCTTGGTAATTTCCAAGTGTTATATAATATAGCAATTCATAATTAGGCTACAGTATCTTGATGGATTGTAAACATGTTCGTCAATCTGATCATCTGCAACTCTTCTTAAACAGGAAATATTTGACAATATATTATTTCTGGTTTTGGGTCATATCTTCAGCTAAGTTCTAATCCAATGATTTTGTCATTCTAACAAATTTCTTAGTTATAAAAAATAAAATGAAATATTTCTCATTTGCATTATAACATCTCGACAAAAATTTTATATTACCTAAAAGTATTGTTTTGCCATAAATCTTAGTAGTACTAGACTAAGAAAACTGTAAACTGTGTTTTTATGCGGCATTATAGATCCTATCGATATGAAATGAAAGTTCATTATGCAGTATTAACAATTTATTATTATATTTTTGACAACAATTACCCCTATATCACTGACATGTTTAAGAGATTTTGATTTCTACTTCCTCTCTTTCTCAAGTTCAGTAAAGTGTGAAGTTGAGAGCTGATACTTTACTTATTATAGAATTGATATCTGAGCTCATAATGCGCTAGGAGCTTGTTGTACAGTTGTCTTGTACAAGTGCTATACAAGTTTTTATATATTATTATTATTATTATATTGTACAAAGCCTGGATAAAGTTATCCACTGGATGAGAGTTGCCCAGTGTATAGAATTTGTATAGGTTTTATTTGTTGGATAAGGATTTATCCGGTGGATAGTGCTATTCAGGCTTCGTAGAACTTGCTAGAAGTGTTTCAGTGCAGTAACCAAAACATTCAGATACAATGAATTTTTAGAAATCTGTACTATATCTTACATTATCTTATTTTCTTTGCAACACCAGGCTTTTTTATTAGAGCAGATTTTGTATGCGTGTGAGAGGTACCGCGCCATGCCATGTCAGTGTCACTGCCGTGATTTCCATAAAAACCTTCAAAATTTCTGCAGTAACACTGCCGTGACATGACTGTGCCATTTTCACAGTTTAAAAAAAAACTGTTCTATTTGTTGAAAACTCTCTACTGCTTGAAGTTCAGTTATGTATTTCTCATTAGTTAAATTAGTTTAAGAATTGTCGGTAGTCAATCAGTCAGTTAAGTGGTATTCTCATTGCAGGAAGGATGCAAATTGTTCCAGTGTGAAGTGTATCTTCGGAACACTATGCACATCTCAAAGTCATCACATGTATACTTGATATAAATTTTCTTTCTTTCTTAAAAGTTATGTGAAGTAGCCTCTTTTTTTAAAACAAAATAAGAAAAAATTAAAAAAGGGCTAATAAGGTATATTTGTAATGGGCTTATCCAAAAAATGCTCTAGGCGCATAGAGAAGAAAAGTTCATTACTTAATTAAAATAGTGGGAAAAATACAATAAATATATTTATGAATTCGTTAGGAGGAAAAAGAGAAAGTCCATTAATTCAAATTAAAAGCTGTGTTTTCGATCAAGAGTTGAACGATGAGAGAGATGATGCAGATCTTCTGGAGGATGGAAGAGAGTTCCAAAATTCTGGTGTATATGCAGAACAAATGACCACCATACGATTTTAAACGATAGTTCCATCAATTAAGAGGTATACGAAAATTTCAAGAAGCCTTGTAGTGGGAAATTATATTAGAGATGTAAGATGGAGCCAGGTTGTTGAGTGGCTTGTAGGTTATAAGGAGGATCTTGAACTTTATTCATTCAGCAACAGGAAGCCAGTGCAATTGAATAAGGACAGGTGTAATGTGATAGTGTTTGCAGGAGTGAGTTAATAAATGTGCAGGCACAATTTAAACAGCGAAGTTTGGAAAGAAATTGACTTGGAAGGCCAATCAGGAAGCAGTTTAAACAAGCATGAACAAGTGTTTTGGTGGCTTGAAAAGACATTAATTTTCACTAAGGACCCCCCCGCAAGACCTACCATACTGGCATATGCTAATGTTACTTACAAAAACATTCTATCAACTCATGTGTAACTTGATGGATGGTAAGGTAAATGGCAATATTCTTAATATTCTAATGAAAAACTTCTAATTAATTTTTCTGGTATATAAATATGTGCCAAGACTTTCACACTAAGTTTCTGCATGATTTGACATGTTGAGGATTATTAATTTTATAACTTTCTCATTCAAAGTTAATTCCCGAAACAACAAAAAAGTAATTCCCATTTATAGAATTCTCATTCCTAATTTATTTTTTGACAAGAAAAGCCCATATATTTTTTTCCAGTTTCATTTCATTTACTTAAGTTTGAGTTAAAATTCACAAGTCCAAAATTACATGCAAATGGTTTCTACTTAATTTTTATTACAGTAAAAATCTTATATAGTTTAAGATCCAAGAAAAGAAGTGATGATTGTTCAGGTTTTAATGGTTTCTTATACAAAAAAAAAACTGAAATTCACCCGTTTTTAACTATGCAGTGGGGGCCTACGGCCCTATTCTCTCTGCAGGCTATTTACAATCTAGTCCTAATCAACTAAGCTGTTCAATTTGACAGGAGTTATTATGTTTATAGAAAAGTTTTATGGTTAGTTCATGAAGGTATAGAGGGTATGGTTTTCCTGCATAAATATATCCTGAAGACGTTTACTGGTACTCCTGTATGACAAAACAACTTCCATTTTTTTTCCTCAAATTTTATTATCTTGGAATTAATCATCAAAAGAGCTATAGTTGATAAAATTTTGCTGTTAGATGTGAGGTTTTTTTTGCTGAAAATTCAAAGTTTTATGTGGAAAGACCCCTTACAGCATGTTTCCAAATTTGTTTAAATGGTTTGGCTCAAATAAGAAGACAAAACAATGGATTTTACTTTCTTTGGAAATAAAATTCAATATTCTGTTTTCCAAATATTGTAACCTACCTTGGGGGTACAGTGTAACTGTAAGAGTTCTAATGAAAAAAAAAGGAAGATAAAAGGAAGGAAAGGAAAAGAAAGGAAGGGAAAAGAAAGGAAAAGAAAAGAAAGGAAAGGAAAGGAAAAAGAATACAAAAGAAATAAGAAAATAACAATTTCCTACTTTTAGCAAAAAATACTCCATGAATTTAAAGATTTTTATACTCTGAAGCATAGACGATAGATTGATTGAATATGTCTACAGTCTGTCAAATGTGAGTGACAGCAATTTATCTCTCTTACATCCTCTTTTAAGCTTTCTGCTTTCATTAATTTCTCTTTCAATATGAATTTTTATTATAATCGTTTCAATTTGTTTTATCTTCCTGTGATTGGCCAAGGGAGAAAATATATTTCTACATTTATGTTTAAGTGTTCTGAATCTTTAATTGATAAAACCTCCTGTCATGATATGACTTTAAGTTATTTATTAATATTTGAACTTTAGATATTTGAACTGCCGCAGTTCAATTTCCAATCAAATATGTGTGTGTTAATTTTTACGATTTTTAAGTCCTATTATTTTAAGAAAAAAGCTGCAAGAGAGATTGCCAATATTCCTTATATGACACAAACAATATTTTTTTAATTATTATTTTTCTCTTGCTATTTTCCAATATTGTTATAAAAGGATCAAGCAAATAGAATCAGCAGTGATGTTCAAATGCTTTCAGCTATGTTCAATCACCTTGGCTAAGAAAGGTTTTTTCTGATGGGAATGAGCTTGGACTAACATGGATGAAGCTGACTGTTCCTGTGGATTAATGAGTAATGTTTTGTTTTTGTTCACAGTGAATCAGCATCGACTATAGAAGAGCTTCCTATTGTTAATACTATAGCAACAGCAATGGTAAGCATGAATCAAGAAAACTTGTTTCTACACTTTACATATTAATGAGTTAAAAAAGAGTCACGTAATCAGCTGTAAAAATAACAACTTATCTTTCATCCACTCTATGTAAAAATAACAATGAGTGGGTAATAAATAAATTTTACACTGTCTGGTAAAATGAGTGAAGCACTCAACGGATGTTAGAATCGAAACTCTGATGAAGGACTAACATCAAAAATGTCAGGGCTTCACTTACTTTACTTACCATACTATGTAAAATTTATTTATCATCTACTCATTAGAAACATGGTTTAGACTAGTTTTCCTACTAGTTTCTACTGTATAACAGTAAATCCTCAGACAAAATTCATCCAGAATTGGAACTTATATTAGCTGGTCACATTAGTGCCTTCAGTTCATTTTGAACAGTAAAATTGCTCCAGAAGTAAGGCATGAATGAGCTAAAACTAATTTGGCATCACAGCTTGATCAGTGACTTATGGGCTATTGTCTTATTTAAGATATGTTTGAACAAATAAATATCTTGCTAGTGAATAAAAATGGATTTAAAAATTAATCAGAAATTGGAACAACATATTAATGCATATTATTATTTTTGTAAACCTTTTGTAAACCTGCTGTAGTTTATGTTCAAGACATTTATTACATAAATCTTAACAGTCTCCGGTTAATTATTGCTAGTGACTGCCAATGCAGATGCTGTTTCTGTAAAACAATATTACTTCCTGGAGCTTGGAATCTTTTTTTCTGAAAGAAAATTTTCCTTGAGTAAAA
This sequence comes from Anemonia viridis, assembly GCA_900234385.1. Classification (NCBI taxonomy): domain Eukaryota; kingdom Metazoa; phylum Cnidaria; class Anthozoa; order Actiniaria; family Actiniidae; genus Anemonia; species Anemonia viridis. The sequence continues at coordinate 3,522 of OCZR010761258.1, read as the reverse complement.
CACTTTACAACAATTAAATATTGTTTCCATAATAATAAATAAAGTACCTTGCAATAGTTAGCCTACACCTCAATATTTTGGTGACCCGTATAGTTTTTTTTTTGTTGTACTTAACCAGTAGCTTCAAGCCATGACTCAATAGCCCACCCAGCTATTTTTATCCATTATCATGAACCATGACAGCAAGAGGCCTAATTGTTGTAGACTTATACAAACGAAAAAGTTAGGCAATATTTGAATATGAAAAAGAAAATTTTAATAATTTTTATTCTCAATAGACCTCAGTTTACCTTCATATGCAAATTGCCCATTTTAAACCATGTGATGTTTACATGATGGTCTCTGGAGGATTCTTTCTTTATCTTTCTGAAATTTATTCCTTCATATTTAAGGAAGAATTCTCCAGAGACCATCATGTAAACATCACACAGGTGAAGAGGTCTGTTGTTTGAAAAACCCAGTATAGACTAGAGAAATAGAGTAGACCAGGGTGGAGTAACTTAACCAATCAGAATGATCAGTTTTGTTTGATACTATGTGTCTTAAATTAAAACATTGCAAATACTGATGAGTTGCTGTAATGCAGACTTTCCAGTCATATAAAATAAACCGTAATGATTAGAAATGTTTCTCACCAAATCTTTTGCTTTTATTTCTTTTTATTCCAGGATCAAATTACACAAATCAAGTCAGCATTATTAACAGTAGTTCACGAAGAAGTACAAACTTTAAAAGACACTATAACAAAACTAAAAGAAGAAAACCAAGGCCTCAAGCAGGAAAATGAAAAATTAAGACAATTGGTAGACTGTTCTCATATTACATGACCATGAAAGAAAGAGAAGAACGCGAAACAACTAGCCTCACAAAATACCATAGATTACTACAACTAACAAGAAAAATTTGGGTCTACAAATATCAAGTAATTGTTTAGCAAGGAAGCTGTTTGCAACCTTGATAAATGATCTGATGGATGTGCTATGATTCTTTTAATACACAAAAAACACGCAAAGGTCCTTGGCAGGGTCCATTATATCTAGATCTGCTGATTTTCAATCTTACCAAGAAATGCAGAGCCAGGCTGCAGAATCAACTGAATGTCTATCATATGGGATCCTTACTTTATTCCAGCAAATAAATTCAATAAATCTTTGGATGACAAAGGTTTGGTATGGTTGACAAAGTTGGTTGCCAAATCTAATTTGTGGCCTATAAGTCAAATAAAAGGGATTTTAGATGCCTTGTATATTGTCACTTTCAAGCAACTGACAATTAAAAAATGTTAAGCTCAGCACAAAATATGAGTTATAGATGAAAAAGATCTCTTAAAAGAAGAAGTGCCATTTGACATGTAGTAGTGATCCCTAGGCATGAATTAGGTATCAAAGCCGTCAAAGATTTCATAGTCAGTCAGACAAGATTCCTCCATCTTGCAATCCATTTGCTGTTTCCTTTGCATACAGAATCATTAGCAGTGACAACAATGTTCTGATAGATGAGACAGGTTCAATTCTTCTTTCCATGAATTATTATTTGACGCAAAGTCAAGTAGAATATCAATCAGCCACTGGCTTGAAGGTTAAAATTTGTAAAGTTATGATTTCAGTGAAACACCCTGAGAAATATTATTAAGCTTATATTTTGGAGCTTCTAGTAATAATTATCTTATTGACCTTATCAAGAAAAATAGATATTCCAAGCCTTATAAACTAAAAGATAGATTAATTATTCCACTATGTGCAGAAATTAAGAAATCACACTACTGCTATTCAAAAATGTTCTATATCTGAGACTGGATTTCCCAATATCAGACGAATTTTTAACTGTACAGAAATTTGACCAGTTCATACCATTTATGTAAAACAAGGTCCCAAATTTGCACTGTCAGCTAGGCATTTTTTTTTTTAATGAGTTTATGGTATAGTTCTGTGTAAATGGTACACCTAAATAAACAACTTTTTGAACAGTTAAAAATTTGTCTGATACCATGTAAATCAAGCCTGGGGTAAGAGGACTGGTCATAAAGAAAAGGGGGGCGGGGGGGGGGG
>OCZR010760252.1:0-12844 GCA_900234385.1 Anemonia viridis | reverse complement strand
CCCTAAAGCCGGAACCCTGAACCCTAAACCCTAAACCCTAGGCCCTAGCCCTGAGGCCCTGAAGACCCTAAACCCTAAGCCCTAAACCCTAAACCCTAAAGCCCAAACCCTAAGCCCTAAACCCAAAACCGTGAAGCCTAAACCAGACAAACCCTAAACCCTAAACCTTACAAACCCTACGCCTTAAACCCTGAGGAGCCTATAGCAGTGAGACACGCCATGACCCTATGCCTTAAACCCTGAGGAGCCTATAGCAGTGAGACACGCCATGGCCCCGTCTCGTCGTCGCCTCCGGACCAAGGGTCCCGTCGTCGCTCCCGGCGTCGCTCCCGTCGTCGCCAGCTGCCGGAAGCGGCCTGCGGCGCAAGGCACCCAGAGGCAGAGGGCGATCAGGGGTGGCCTTGCCGGCAGAGCTAGGAATCCCTTCGCGATTTTCCTGGCGGAGCACAGCCGGGCAGCAAAGGGGGCATCCCGGGACACACACAAGGCGGAAATGCGCCGGTGTGCTGACCTGTGGAAGAGCCTGTCCCCGGCTGCCCAGGCTGTGTTCCGTCGTCGCAGCGAGGAGGAGTGGATGGCGCAGCAGCGAGACTTGAACGTGCAAGGCGTGTCGGTTCGTCGTCGTCCTAAGACTGCAAGAGACGCCGCCGACCCAGACAACGACAACAATGCAAAGAAGAAGCCAGCAGCGGCAGCGGAAGCTGCCGAGGGCAGTGCAGTGGAGCACGCCGTCGTTGTTGACCGGGTTGGAGAGTACCGGCTGGAGCGAGCAGCAGATCTGGGAAGAGGTGCGTATGGGACGGTGCTTCTGGGCTACTCGTCTAACGGGACCAAGGTGGCTATCAAAGCCTTTCGTGCTGGTGGCTGCCGTCGAGAGGTGGAGGTGTATCGCCATTTGCAGGACACCCTGACGGCTGCTGAACACATGTGGTTTCCGCTGCTTCTGGGAGCAGACTTGGAGGGCAGGCCCTGTCCCTGGGCGGCGCTTGAGTATTCAGGTCCAAGTCTGCATCAGGCGATCGAGAACTCGGGCGGCCTGTCTGATCAATTGGTGTGGCGCGTTGGTGCGCAGCTTCGAGAGGCGCTGCGTGTGCTGCACAACAAGGCAAAGCTGTTGCACCTGGACCTGAAGCCAAGAAACATTTTGTTCGAGGAGGTGCGTGGCCGGGTGGTCGTCGTCGATTTCGGGCTGTCCGAGGCGCAGGACAGCACGGCGATTCCAGCCTTCGTTGGGTACGCCACCGCGGGCTACCGTGCTCCTGAGATTTGGGACATTGAGGGGATGGCTTTGCGGAAAGCGTTGTCATGCGCAGTGGATTATTTTAGTTATGGCTGCGTTTTGCACGAGTGCATAACAGGGGACAAACTGTTGAAGCCGCTGATGCCACTGTCGTCGTCGCAGGCCACAGACGAAGCGCAGAACGCAGCGTATCGAAAAGCAATCCTGGCTTGGAGCCGCGTCTGGGTGTACTTGTCGTCGCATTCGGCGGCATCTTCTTCAGAGGCACCCAAGTGGCCCAACCGACAAAGTTCGGAGTATTTTGAAGCAGTTCGCTTTCGAGCTCGCGTAGCAAAGTTGGGCAAGCACCATGATTTGGTGTTGCGTGCTTGTTGCCCAGATGTGCGACGCAGAAGCATTAACCTTCCACAATCATGGTAACAAAAGAGCTGAAAGCTCCACATGCCCGCTGCCACTGACATGACTGTCGATTCCAGAAAGCCTGATCGTGTAGTATTGTGTCGGCTCAGGTCGCTCGTGTGGCTGCTTTCCTTTGCAAAGGCCAGACAGTTGCAGGGAGGTGTGTGTGCTTGCGCGGAGTGAGACACGGGAGCTCGGTGCAGGAGCCGAGACATGTTGAAACGAGCACGGGCTAACGTTAGCCTATGATCGTTTGCAAGTGTCGCCGTGCATGTTAATTAGAGCACAATAGGACGGTAGAAGTGCCGCCCAAATGGAAACACGGTTTTCCGTAGCCAAACGAGCAGAGGCTAACGTTAGCCTCCCTAGTTTGGTACCCCAAATGAAACCGTCCGTATAGCACTTCATTTGAGCACAGGCGTCCTGCGGTTTCTGCTGCTTGCCGTCGCCCCACGTCGTCGGCAGATGTGGCCAGCGTCCAAGAGTGTTTTGCTGCAGTCGTGCCATGACCCTGGTAGCCTTTTTTCTGGCAGCAGCATTGAAAGGCTTCCTGTTGCAGTTTTGTGCAGCTCAGATCTGTTGTAAGCTGCAGGAGCCAAGCATCGGCCAAAGTTCCACCACTAAAGCAAAAGATTTGCGCATGTTTGCACTACACGGCACATGTAGCAGATAGGTTTGCAGCTTGTAATTTGGCTGGGAGTTCCTACGTGGCCGAGCAGTAGCCATGAACAAGCAGATGGTGGACGCCATTTGCGAAAGGCGTGGCGCGTGGCTTGGTGAGCAGGGGCTGTCGTCGCACCGAGATGTCCGGGGTGTCCACCAGACTTTGGGAACGGATTGTTCCGGCCTGGACACTTGTGTGTTCTCATTTCGCAAAATGAAGATCAACCACACCCATATGTTCCTATGCGTAACTTATGCAAGACTGTGATTCTATGTCTGTTGCGCTTGTTTTCATATTTGTATTTAGCATCCTGCTACATCATGTTAAGTTAGCACTCTTATTGTTTACCTGCTGCATCTCAGGTTCAGCAGCGACATCAGCCCGGCGGCTCAAGAATGGATTGGACTCAATATGCGACCCCAGACCATGTACGGCGACATGAGCGAGCCAAGGGTGCTGCCTCATGTTGACGGATACGTCGTCGGTTTCCCCTGCCAGCCCTTCTCGCGCCAGAACAGTTCCGCCACCAAAGGCTGGGCCCATGCTTCTGCAGGCGTCGCGGATCACATGCTCGCAACTACTATGGCAACGAAACCGATCTGGGCTGTGTTCGAAAACGTCATGGGTTGCAAGAGCTATTTCAAGACCCTGTTCAGCAAGTTTGACAAAGCTGGGCTCACCAAGGCATATTTCGTCGTCGTGTGCCCCATTTGTCCAAAGAGGACGCTTGGGATCCCTCACAGCCGCCCAAGGCTTTTTTTCTTAGCTGTCAGAAAGGACATGGCTGTTGCTCCAGACCTGCCTTCACTCACCGACATGTACCTGTCCCTTCTGCAGACTGTGAAGAGCCACAAAGGCGAGATCGACCTGACCTCCCTGCTTCCTACAGCCGGGAAACCCACGTCGCAGCCGTCGTCGAGCCCTGCTGAGGAGGCAGGCCCTGATGACACAGGACGTGTCGCTGACAAACGGGGTCAGAAGTGGATGGAGCTGCACGAAAAGACGCGGCAGCAACGACAGCTCCAGCGCAGGCACTTGGCGGTTCCAGGCCTCTCGGCTCGTGAGAACGATTCTTTGGATATCGTGTTGCAAGGCCACGCAACGCCGTCTTCTTCTGGATCTTCGCCGTCGCTTGTTGTGGACGTGAGTCAGAGGTTGGATCGCATCCCCGTCGGAGTCAACAGTTGCCCCACCATGACCAGGTCGTCCAAGCTGGTTCTCGTTGACCACGCTGGTGCAAGACTTCTTGATGGCGCCACGAAGCTCGAGCTGCTGGGAATACCAACTGCAACGTGCGTGCTCCCAAAAAAGCAGCACATGCTTCACCAGCTGGCAGGCAACGCTATGCATGTGGACTCCGTCGGCTTGGCCATGTTGCTTGCCATGTGTGGTGTTGAGTGGGGAAGAGCTGGCAAAAAAGTGTCAGCGTCTCCTCGGTGTGAAAGCATCGATCCGCCTGCGACTCTGCTTTGGAATAAGCAAGATGGCAGCCTGTGTTTGGCAAATGGCGGCCGTTCCAAAATCAGAAAGCCCAGGCAGCAAAAGAAGAAGACGCCGTCGCAAGTGAAAGACAAGGCTGTGGCAAAGGCTCGGAAGATTGCATCGCGGAAGATGTGCAAAGTGCTGGCCATGAAATCATCCTCGTCTTCCTTGTCCAAGTCCAGAAAGCCGTCGCCGCCGTCGTCGCAGACACGTGGGCCTGCTCGGGCGTCGGCAAGCAAGAAGCGTCCTGCAGCAGCACAGACAGGGCCACCAGAGAGAAAGGCCATCCAGCATGGAGCTTCCGCCAAAAAAGGGAAGAAGTTGTCTGAGCTTTTTGGGTGAATCACCTGTGCACAGAGAGGTGACAATATGAGCAGAGCTTTTTGGGTGAATCACCTGTGCACAGACAGGTGACAATATGAACAGAGCTTTTTGGGTGAATCACCTGCGCACATACAGGTGACAATACTTGTCAGGGGGATCGCTGTCATGGCAAAAAAGCAGATCTCCTTGCCGGCGTGCGCGCTTACCGAACCAGACTTGTTATTTAGGTTGGTTGTAGGGTGGAAGCGCTGCTTGTTCATATAGAGTCATAAGTGTAATTCATGTAATGCACCCGGACCTGCGAGGTTGGCAGCTCTGCGAAGCTGCTGTTACCGCCGCTGCGCCGCAGGCGCCGCTGGGGTCTCATGCTGTCGCAAACAACAGCCTGCTGTTGTAGTCGGTGGGGCTCACCAAACCCAATTTCAATTGCTTGCCTGGTAAGCAACACATTTGCTTTGCTAGTGCTCGTTCCGAGTGAATAGCAAGTGCTTCGCTTGTCGCAGGTCTTTTGGTTTAGCGCACGGTGTGCTTGTAGGGCGATACACAGTCTCAGCGGGTCAGCGACCGTCAAAGTGTGTATGCAAAAAAATTGAGCTGAGGTCCGTATGTGAGCATCGTACGCAGTTGGTAGTAAAGCATCTGCCATCGACAATGCCGGCCAGAGCTGCAGCTGCCAAGGACATCGGGAACGTTTCCATGAAGCGTTTGCTGGAAGGTGACACCAACCCAAAGTCCACGAAGGCTGCAACGCTAGACGATGACAAGGCAGCTTTGGTACCGTCGTCGTCGCCGTCGCCCGGCAAAGTGGCGGCGACGTCGGCACGCGTGCCTGTAGTGCCTGTCAAGCCTTTGGGCCAGCACACGCACAAAGGTTGTGAGACAACGTCTGAGTGGTGCGCCCCAACAGATGGACGAGCGGCCGCTCTTCCCATCCTGCGCTCCTTGGTGCCACAGGTGCGGAGCAGCAGCTTCAAATGGCTGAGTAGCCACGAGCCCGAGCTCCTGCAAGTTGCAAGCGGCAACGCCGAGGCTATGGAGATGATCAATCCACTCAAGATCACTGCAGTCTCGGGCGAGGGCGGGGTCAGTGGAATGAAAGAAGTGTGGGATCTCGGAAACATGAAGAGGTCGTTGTCCACACACAAGGTCTATGAAGCGGGTGCGACTTTGTGGGTTCTGGATGCGAAGCCTCACGATATCGACGACTCCTGGGATAACTTGGTGCAGCTGGGTGAAGAGGCCCTGGATTCTGTCCGTTGTGTGTTTGGCAGGGTTACAAAATAAGAATAGAGCTCACCGCTGCCAGTTTCCGCCAGGCCTTCGTGCAGCCAGAACAGCAAGCTTCCGACGACAATTGCCACATCTTTTTCCCCATTGCCATCCCAACGTGCCTCGAGAACATACCCACAAGTAGCTTGCCTACGCATTTGGACGTCGTCGCCGCCAAGAAGTTGGTGTTGGCGCTGTATGTGCAGATTGCTTTGGCGCTCAAGAACAAGGACGACAAGGCAGCTGAGAAGCGGCTGCGACAGCTCATGCTTTGCTCTTTGTCGGTCACGGTGCGGATTCACCTTGGCTTGAGTGAGACGGACAAACTGCTGGAAGCGAATCGTTGCAGCGCTGTGTTGAAGGGACTTGGCAATCGCGTTGCAGACTCGTGGCTCACCTGGTCTTTGCGGGCCCTGACGCTGGCAGATATCCAGCAGATCAAGCTGAGCGGTTCGGAGAAGTGCGCGAGCGCCCTGACCAGGGTGGGCTTGACATACGAGGGGAAAGCGGTCAACAAGAACCAGGCGCAATGCCTGGCGGCGTCGTCGTCGCTTTTGACGCCGGAGGCCGTGGACATCCTCAAGACTATCGAGCGGCGCCACGGGTCGAAGCCACTCACTTCGGAGTACACGAAGCTTCTTCGAGTTTACAAAGTCGTCCAGAGCCATACCGTGGTGGCCAAGTCGATGTTGTCGCCGCAGGAAGCTGTGGTTTGCTTCTTGAAAGCAGCCTTGACTGCGTTGGCGCGAGAAGTGGTGGACGATTGCTTCTTCACCATCACGGCCTTGGACCCACCACACAAGCATGGGTTCGTGTCCTTGGTTCTGACGCGTTGCCGCCTTCTGTGCTACCTGACGTCGCTGGTGGGAGTCTTCAGCTCAGCTGATTCCTCATCGTCAGCTTGTAAGAAGGAGATGGAGGACTTGCTGCAGGACATGACCGACCCTGTGGAGTTCAACAGACTCTTCCCTGTCGACACGACGCAGGCGCCAGCCACAGAGGCGTCTGAGCCCCCGGTGTCTGCGCTGGAATCGCGCCTAGAGTGTGTGAAGCACGCGGCCGGCAAGAAGCTATGCCAACTACTTCATGACATCCAAGATGGCTCCCACGACGAAGCCCTTCACTCCCTCGCTGGGGAAAGTGAGTTCGAGCAGATCGTCACCGACCCGGAGAGAGAGAGCGACAGCAACATCGGCGAGCTCGTGAAGGAGATCCGTGCCTTCACATCCACGCTTGAGTCGTCCAGGGCACAGTCGCCGGAAGCTCAGTCGTTTCTGCGCAATGCGCTTAATCTTCAACAGATATAGACAGGGCCTGCGAATTCCGAGCTTGTGACTTTTCATCCTTCCTAGGTCCAAAACGTCGGAGTCGTCGTCGGCACCGCCGCTGAGCCTGCGGGCACTGGTGAGGGCATCGTCGAATCCAGCGGACCCGGTCTCGGCCTTGGAGGAGAGACGGGACGTCTGGAAAAAGGCGCAGGTTTCTCGCCGTCGTTTGATTTCCTTCAGCTGCGCCAAGGATGAGAAGGACATGTTGGCCGCCATTCTAAGGGTGAAGGACCAGCCATTGTTCAAAGCTGTGCGCCTGAAGCTGAATGAGGCTCACGAGGTCGTTGTCTTGTCCCTCGACGTCGTTCAGGAGTCGCCCACGAGGCCGTGGAGGGAGAAGAACCAGACAGGCCCCATGACCGCTGTTGCGCTGAAGCAGTTGTTGCCCTCCCTCGCCTACCTGAACGGCCTTAGCAAGCCCTCCGAGCTGGGTTTCGTGTTTGATGGCCGCTCGAAATCAAAACGTTCTGCTGTTGCCGAGAAGGTAGACAACTGGGCATCGCTTGCAGAGGGCATGCTGGTGTTCAAGGCAGGGCAGACGTCCTCGCAGGATGGAGGCCGCACTCGCCGCATCGCCTTTGGCGGGATCAGCCACGAGGCCTTCTACGTGAAGTTCAACTGCAGCAGCCGCTCGAAATTCAGCGGCGAGGCGTCCGACACGTCGTCTTACGGCACTGTGTACACAGAGTTGGAGAAGCCCCGTCGTCTGCCGCGAGTGGCGCAAGATGCCAAGAAAGAGGCCAACGAAGCCACTGTCGTGGCCCCCCAGAGCTACAGCAATGACATGGGGGTTCCCTGGCATTGGGCGGAGAGCAAGTCATCATCGTTCTGGAGCCAGTTCCTGAAGGATTGGAAGGCCGGAATCGTGATCGACCTCAAGGCGAGCACCCAGCTGCCGCTGGCCTGTCTTGAAGCCGGGGTGCCATACGTCGGCTTTGCCAGCGATCAGAAGCACCTTACATGGCTCAACAACGTCGTCGATCTTGGAGCTCTGAAGTTCATATCAAAGACTGGCCACACTCTCTATGAGCAAGAGCTGGCCACTGCCGTCAAAGACCTGTACTCCGACGAGCTTGACGCCGACGTCAACGAGGACGTGCTCGAAGCGGACTCCGACGAGGACGATGGGGCCTAGATACAGCAGCAAGGCTCTGGCCAAGCAGTGACCGCGGTAAGATTCTGAGCGCAGTTGTGGCAGCAGGCTGTCTTTCGGATCCTGTGGGGGCCTGCGCAGCAGCCAGCCCCGGGGTGTCGTTAACAGATTAAAGATAGTCAGATAGTGCGTTTTGATATTAAGATTTGTTGGGTCTTGGCAGTGTGCAGCGCAGTGTAGTGATCCAGACTGAGAGTTTTGGAGCCTGCGTGCAAACGCGGTTGGGTCTTCACCAATTTTTGGAGTGGCTCTGTGCACAGAAGCCAAGCTGGCACATGTCACGGGGAGAAACGCCGAAGGAAAAGAGTTTGCGCTAGCAGCTGAGTGTGCCAGAGCTGCTACTGCTGACGATGCCCAAGCTGCACTCGGACAGGCCGGCCTACCGCAGCGGCGGCCTGCTTGGCCGCTGTTTGAGCTCGTCGTCTCCAAGGATGGATGCCCTTTCTGAGCACGCTTGTTGACCCTCCAATCCGCCCAAATGACCCTTCAACGCAGAATTTCAACAAAAAGCGGCGTTCAAGGGTCAAAATAGTGGATTCAAGGGTCATCTAACTGCTGATTTGAGTAGTTGTGTGCGAACACTGTGAAGGCGAGTGTCGCTTGGCTGTCGTCGTCGCCGTGAACATCTGGCAAGCCTTGCGAGTTTGGATGTAGCAGGGGGCTGCGGGTCGCAAGCTGATGGTCAGGGCACAGTTGCAGCATCCAGGTTCTCGCGCGCGTGTCAGACTGAGTTAGGACATGTTAGGACGTGCTGGACTGTCCCTTTCACCTCAACTGTTACAGTGGCAGCAAGCGTCCAAACTATATGATGTAACTTTGCAGTCAGAGGTCGCTGGCAGGAAGTTGGAGAGTGTCCAAGGTTGTTAAGCAAATTGCCGGAGGTGGGTCTCAGGCCTTGTCCGTGCCGCAATGCCGAAAATCAGAGACAAGAGGAGCTGGCTGCAGAGTCAATTTGGCGACAGTGGCGGATCTTCGTCTTCAAAGGTTTCGCGTTCAGCGTCATCGTCGTCGGCCCCCAGGCCAGCGCCTTCTGGCAGGAAGGCCGCCCCAAAGCCAGCGCCTTCATCATCATCGTCGGCCCCCAAGCCAGCGCCTTCTGGCAGGACGGCGGCGAAGTTGCCCAAGCAGCGAGGCGTGCGCAGGCGATGGTGGCGCCAGGAGTCATCTAAGACTGCTGAGTTGGACGTGTTGTCTAACATGACGGACGCGCAGCACCGGGAAGCCCACCCAACTGCTGAGCCGGGATGTGCGCGGTGTCGCTACGCTCAATTCGGGCCCTCCTGGCGCTCCAAGAATGGGTAGCCCGGCAGGTTGCAGGATCCCATTTTTTGACTTGGTGTATTTATTATTATTTACTTAAAGCCCGATCGTCTCCGTGCATAGTTGACAGAAATGATAAGGCATGGCAGCCTCGTGTTGAACGAGCAGGGCCGGAAGAAAGTGGTCACCTGGTTAGGTCAGCGCCCGGCGCACTTTGGAGGTGCATGGGGCATTGGTTGCCACTTGTGTGCAGGCTTGCTTCATTCTGCAGACCGGTTGACCAGCGCCTGTGCCGAGGTTGAGTTTTTTTGATCAAATACATTTCAGTATTTGATGTTGCGTGGTTCTCTTTTGTGTTTTATTCCTAAGCCTATGTTTTTTTATTTTATCTTCTTCTGAGTTCAAACTGACAGGCCAGCGTCGTCGGTGGTCTACGAAGTGGGGACGTTACGAGATCCGGTCATTGTCTGCCATGCAGGCCAGCACGTTGAAGATCCACTCAAACTCGTCCATTCACAAGTTAGCAATTTCGCACTGGATGACGCCAACCGCTCCGGTCGCGATGCTTGCCCGACCCGACGAAGACGAAGACTTGCTAAGAGGCTCAGTGCCCCAAGTGGAGGATTGGCTGTCGATGTGGAGTAGCCTGGGGAGTTCGTTTCAGGAGGCCGCGGATCATTTGAACGTGGACAGGATGATCACAGGTGCCCGCGCCGAGAACAGCAAGCTGGCAGGGTGGAAGATTGCAAAAGCAATGGTCCAAGTAATGGCTGAATCCTGTCGTTCTCGTCATCGAGATGTCCTCAGAAAGAGCAAGTCGATCTCTTTGGCCATGGACGACAAAGGCCAGTGGCGAGTTATTCGCTTCAAGGCGAGCTGGCGAGAGGACGGCAAGGCCAGGACAGAAGCCCGAACACTTTTCATGTATAGCGCAAGTGAACATGTTCAAGTCATCGAGACAAGTTAGCCTCGCGCTCCAGATCTCCTGCCAGCCCTGAGGTTCATGCCAAGCGTGGCGTTCTGTGGGTGCAGATTGTTGGCGCTCCGTCGTCGTTGAATGTCTTGGAGGATGACAAGGGCGAGGTCATGGCAAAGTCGGTGCAGGAGTGCATGAGGAACTTTGCTACGACAGCGGACGGCGCCGTTGACAACGCCTTGTACCAGCACATGGTACAGCATGTCCACAGCATTTTCGCCGACGGCGCGGTCCAGAAGACGCTGGCCCTGCTTCAAGTGGCTTTGCCCAACGTTGCCATCGTGAACCGAGACACCTGCCACGTGCAACGCATTGCCACGGGTGATCCGCTGAAGAGGGATGCCGTATTTGGCGAGCGGTGGAAGCAGATCATGGCTGGGCAAGGCGGGCTGTTCCCCGCCATTCGGTCGTCTTTCAAGTGGCAGGCTGAGTTGGTGTCGGCACAGCGCTTTATGAGGGTCAGTGGCAAGGCAGGCCTGGACAGCATCCTGAAGCAAGTGGGCCACGCCGACGCGAGGTGGGAGTCATCAGCTTCGTCGTCGCGGCACTATGTGTGCATGCAGAGCGCAATTGCGTTGCTGTTGGCAATGCGCGCCCAGGATGAAAGGCTGTCCCGCAGCGAACGCGCGCAGGCAGCCTCCTGGTTGGAGCAGATGGGCCCGTCGTCGACCGCAGAGGCTGGGCTGACGGCTGACTGGACAGCCGAGGCCTTGGCATACATTCGCAAGGACGACCGGTGTGATCCCGACGTCGCTTTGGTCAGCCGCAGCCTGGACGAGTACTTGACCAGGGTGCACAAGCTGTTTGTCGAAGGGCGCATCCTGCTACGCCCTGATGACACAGACGACACTTTCATTGCGAGATCCATCCGCAATGCTCGTGAGTGCCCTGCCATTTACTATGGCGACAAGGTCAAGTACCTCTGGGATGAGCGAAGTGGCGGCGACGCGTGCGTTCTTGCCCTGCACCACATGCGGGAAATCGCGAAAGACGCAACTGAGAGGCTGCAAGCAGAAATTGGGGAGAACCTCGTCGCAGACTTTGCTGCTTTCGATCTTTTGGCTTGGCGCGAGGCTTTCAGCAAGAGGGGCGACGAGCAGCTTCTGGCGGTCAAAAACCTTTGTCGTCGATATCAGCGTTTGCTGCAAGCACGTGGCTGCAACGTACTGAACAACAAGTCAGTGGCCAACAAGGAAATCTCTGCTGCAGCGAGGGTCCTGCTTGCCGACAACCAGGACCAGGTCGCGCACGGCGTGGACAACCGAGAAGTGTGGGCACAGATCGCCTCAGAGAGCTTCCCATCAAAATGTGGTTTTGAGAGCTTTCTGTTCTTGGATGACGCAGTGGATTGGTATTGCGCTGTCGAACACGTATCAACGTCGTGCGAAAGAGATCTTGGACAGGCAAAGAAGGCAGCTCTGGCACACAGTGGTCCGTTGGAAGATTTAAGTGCAATCCTCCATGCCATCCTGGATGGCCCACGCAATGAGGAGGACGTGGTCATCCAAGAGCAACACCAGCTTGGCCTGACGGACTGGAGCCGCCAGTGGGCACAGCTGTGGTTGGAGCTTCGGGGGCGACGATTTCTTTCTTATCGTCGTCGACTTGGGCCAGAGCCCGTGGGAAAGAAGAAGATGCGCAGCGACTTAGAGGCAAAAAGGTCCCAGAAGCGTGCTGCGGATTCACTTGTGGCTCTATCAAGTGAGCAAGCGAAACGTCGTCGGATCGTGCTGCCCTCCGCTCGCAAGCTCCAAGTCGACGTCGGCTTGGAGGTGAGCAAGCAGACAGAGCAGTTCCGGAAGCACACCATCCGGCGAAAAGACTTCAACGTCGCCAAGCGCCAAAAGGCGCTGGTTGGCGACAAGGCTTCAATGTTGCCGCCGGTGCGAGAGGCGACTCTCTTCACCGACCGAACCACCAGCTGCAGCAAGTCGCTGGATAGTTGGAGCCTCGCCTCGCAGCAGCAGTTGGCAAAATTGCGTTTGAATCTTGAAGTTTTAAGTAGTTTATGTTTTGGTGTGTTATTTTGTTTCCAAATACATGTCCTGTGCAGGTTCTGAACCGATGTGGGGCGACCCTGCGTGAGGGGCACCGTGCAGCTGCGTCTTTGCCACAAGCAATGCGTGGTGGGGCCCTCGTCGTCGTCAACGATCTGAAAAAGGTCCATTGTGGTTTGGACTCGTTGTTGGCTTTCGCCGTCGCTTGTGCTGGGCTGGCCATTTGCACGAAGGATGCCTACGCCAGAGGAAAGTCCGATGCTTGTCAAATTGTGTATTCTTTAGAATTCCTTCAGGATTGCATAGTTAGCGTATTTGTGTTCATCGCTTGGGGCTTTCTGGCAGCATTGAAGTGAGTTTGTGATTCTTGTCACGGAGGAAGCCATCGTCGAGCACCAGCAACCGCGGCGTGTGTGTCTGAAGATTTCCGCGCAGGATTTGGGGCAGGAGATCCAGCAAGTGTTGGATACAGCCCAGGAGCTGAACTGGATCAGAATCCTTGCTGCTGACGCCGAAATTGGCGATGACACTCCTGAGATTTGCACTGCAAAAGATGTGCAAACCGCTGCCTTGTCGATCCTTTCGATCCGCCGCAGTCAGGGCGTCGCCGTCGAAGGCTTGTCTTTTGGCCGCCTCCGTCGTCGGACAGGCCCACCTGTGGTGGGGCAGCAAACTAGATTGCAGCGCATGTTTTCTTGATCAGTGGGCCTCGCGGTGTGATGAAAAAATGATGCGCGTGTGATTCAGACTGT
>OCZR010755731.1:0-13470 GCA_900234385.1 Anemonia viridis | reverse complement strand
TACTCGTAGAATTTTGGCAGATCAGTTGTCACTAAAGACGACGTGACATGCGCCAAGTCTCTTACATCTGCTGTACTCGTAGAATTTTGGCAGATCAGTTGTCACTAAAGACGACGTGACATGCGCCCAGTCACCTGCTGTAATTGTATCTATAAACAGCGACTTAATCAAGCTTTTATCCTGTCACTCCCGTGTCAGCTGGTTCCACCTTGTAATGGATGCCAGAGAATGATTCGAAGTTGACATCCGGACCCGTGTCGCTTAAGAACGAAAAAAAGCAGAGAAAGACTTCCCCAACACCGAACAAGATATTTGCATCTAGATGATGCAGACAATGACAAAAACGTCTGGAAATAATCTGGAAATAACAACACATCTTAGAAATAAACTGGAGATAAGGTAATAATTGACTATTTTAGTATAAATCCTGTTGATATTAAATAGAAGATTATTTTTGACCTCGGTTCCAATGTTTCAAAATAAAATTATGAAATCATTCACTGATTAAGATCCTTAGACATGAATATTTATCTATCCCGCTTTTTCCCTTTACTAAATATGCAATTAAACAATATTAATAGTAGTCTATATGTTTTATTTGTTCCTTTTGCATTTCCTCAATATTTATAAAATTCCGCCTCCAGTCGCAGCTTTCAATACCTGACATAGAACACAGAATATGATTCTATTTTCTGATAAACGTTTATAGATGGTATTTTCTTACAGTAAACCTTATTGTTTTTAGAAGTGGGTCTTAAGTTCATATTTTCAAATCTAATCGACTCGATCTAATTTCTGGGAATTTCTTTTTACGTTTCACCACGTTTTTCTTTTTTTTCTTTCTTTTTTGCTTATGTTTTTTTTCTATTCATATTTTTTCTCCCTTTTTGAGATCTTCGGATTTCTTCCTTACTTCTTAATATTTTCTTTTTCTTATATCTTTTTTTGCTCTTTTTTCCCTTTAATTTCTTTCCCTATCTTTTCCCCTCTCTCTGTCTATATCTTTTCTTTTTCCTTATTTTCCCCACACTTTTTTTCGTATTTTCGTGAGGTCTAAATAAAAATAGAAAATCAAACCGGAACTCCACCAATCTTGCTTCAATCAAATCTCTATTACCATTCGCGAAAATCACATCTTATAACCTGTTTTTTAAAAAGTGATTCCGCAATCTATATTTTCAGGCCTATACTTTGACAGGCCAAGATTATAAGTTGACATAAGATTATTGCTCTAAGTAATTTGAAAAATCTGAATTTTTAATTTGTCACCGTCAGATATGGGTAGTTGGAAACAGCTCGCACATGTGTAAGTTCGTGCATTTAAAAGTTAGCTATCTGGGAGTTTAATGATCAATTAAAGAAATAATTGTTTGCAAAATATGACGATTGCTTTTTTTTCGGCCTTCGAATTCGGAGCTCCATCATTATTATTGATTCATACAACGCTACACATAAAGAATCGATGAGCATATTGTAAACATAAAGAGAAAATGACACAATAGCATTAATTTCGCGCAAATATAGAACTTTTGTCTTCAAAATCAATAAAAATACACGTTTTCGCGCGTTAAGAGTTCGGTCACTTGAAACGCGTTGTTCGTCGGCTCCGTGCAACAGCTATTTAGTTTCACCAGGCGAAATAATCCATCTCTAAACAAAACGACGTTTATTAAGTCAATTTGATTAATCAGCGCTGTCAGTTAGAGTTTTAAGTTATTGGAGCATATTGGACGGTATCACAAGGACAACTGGTGTGAGTGTACTAATAATACTTGAAAGCTCGTGACGAGCATCTATCGATTCATGCTCTTAACTTGACGTTGTCGCGCCGTTGGAAGTTTAATTTATCCATGGTAGTTGTTGCCTCGGGGCTGCATTTAAATTCTAAAATGACAAAGTCGTTGACCAGTTAAAACTCGCAAGGCTGGAAGCTTTCTTGTGTTATTTAGACTATTTTGGTTGCTTAAACGACTTCAAGGTTGTTATGTTTTGAAAATTTCTTGACAGGAGCTATACGACAGAGCTGGCGAGATAGAGGGTGACATTGACTTTATAAATGCAGTCGGCGTTTTGCCATCGATTGATCATAGCAGCAAACGCTGGACTGAAGACGTCCAAAAGGGATGACAGAACGAACAGTTCATTTTGAAAACTGCGTAGCACTTGAGGATGAAGAGATTGGACAGCCAACAAGAGATGAACCTTTTAGCGAACAACCTGTTACTCAGAATGGGAACCTTTCGACTTTAGAAAGCCATATTAGTATAGAAGAAGTACAAGATGAGGAGGAGAAAGAAGAACGTTGGAGAAGTGTAACGAAACGAGTTCGTACGGCGTTATTGATGAAGAACGCTGTGAAACCTGTAAAAACTCGAAGAAAATCAATTTGGAGAACACCAACCGAAACCGTCGACCCTTTCATTCAGAAATTCAGCACTCGCTCTGATAACCGAAAAACTACTCCTCCGAAGAGGAAATCGTCCAAGGCATCACATAAGATATCTCTGGGAAGCACTAGCAGCAACCAACAGCTCAAGCCTGAAACGATTATAGAGATAGATAGCAAAGAACTAGAGAGCGATGCATCCAACTATTACGATACTGACGTGGGATATACTGCTTTATGCCGTGAAATACCCAAGGTTTTCGCACCGGATGGACGGTGTATCTACATCTGGTCTTTCTTCATTGTATTTGCAATTAGATACAATCTTTGGGTGCTTATACTTAGAATAGCGTTTCCCAGAGCACAGACAGAATTCACTGTTGTTTGGCTTATTTTTGATTATTTCTGTGATTTGATCTATCTCTTGGACCTATTGATATCATTTCGTACCGGGTACCTTGAAGAAGGGATCCTAGTGACTAACACACGATGCATAGCTAGATCTTACATTAAGTCCAAACGGTTTGTAGCTGATGTGCTATCATTGCTACCGACTGACATCCTTTATGTTGCATATCCAGAAAGCGTCCCAATGTTACGCCTGAATCGTCTAATCAAGTCTTACAAGAGCATCAAAGTTAAAGGCCTCATGGAGTCCCACACTAACTACCCAACGTTTTTCCGAGTCTTTTTCTTGTTACATTTAATGTTTGTATTGATCAACTGGAACGCTGGAATCTACATTATGATCTCACGTGCTGAAGGTTTTGGGACCAACAAATGGGTTTACCCTGGGAATGGGTCTCTTTATCAACAGTATCTCAAGTCTATGTACTGGTCGACCCTGACACTCACTGCCATTGGGGATCTCCCTTCACCTGCTACTAACGTCGAGTAAGTATACTGCATCAATCTTTAATAATATCTTGTTCATAAATTTGGAAATTTAATTTTTTATGTTCGGCAAAGTTCAAGAGCACAACTCGTAAAAAAAGAAGGAACATTCGGCAAAGCACTTGGAGAAAGAATACGTGACTGTTTAATGAAGGTTGGATGTCCTAGTGCTATAGGGATCAATCCTATATTGCATTTTCTTCCCCACAGAGCAACAAAAACAAAAGAGTTACTCCTAGCACTAGGCTCCCTACCTCTACGTAAACAGCCTTAAACGGTAGGAAATGAAAACAGGAATAAATCCGCGCTCACGATTCGAAAAAAACTGAATGCTCAATGCCGAAACGTTTTTGGTCGAGGTGATAATTTTTTATTTATTTTTTTATTTTTTTCAAACTAATACGAGAGGAAAATCTATAAGACATTTGCAAGTTCATTAAGGTGTTTTTAGAGGCGATGCAAATTGTTCGCATAACAAAAGCCGGAACTTAAAGACAAATCAAAATATGGACAGCCAGTTCTCTAGATCATAGATCGATCTCAGAAATAGAGATGTATTACCTTAAGGCAAAATTAGTAGGCAGCTAGCAGCCCTAGCTAACTCTAACTCAAAATACGGGTAGTTTTTAATATGCTAATTGAGCCCCGAGCAAGATAAAGTTTATACGCCGTTTTTATTACCGCTCAACCATTTATTCAGCTCTATCAGCTTTATTATAATTTTTTTTTTAATATAACGAAGTACTTTCGCCAATGAAAAGCGCCACTTCATTTTCATCTCAGGGCTTTTTTTCGCCTTTTTCCCCACGTTTTAGCTTGTTATAATTCATATAATCTTATTTACCCCAATATTATTGATTCACTTATTTCAATTTTCATCTATTGTTCGATGACTATCATTTCTAACTGTTCATCGTGAGATTAACAGTTCGAAGAGAAGAGAAGTGCTAAAGCTTGGAATGATTATAATATATTTTGGTAGAAGAAACATACTTCAAAACTATAAAAGCTGAATCCAACCTACAAAAACATATTAAAAGTGCTAAAGTGTTCTGACCTGACGGAAGAAAATCGAATCACAATCAATATAACGCAATATATAATAGGAGTGTTAATTATTTGCTATTTTGAAGATAAAACAGACCTTCTCCTGTTTTGAATATCTGCGTTTATCACCAACAACAATACAACAATTTAGAACAAATTTAGTGTCGAAGTTCTTTGATTTTAGCCGGCGATATACTAAACAGAACACAGAGCAATTATCTTTCTGATATCCCCCGAGCAAACATCATGCACTTACGGATGTTTAGAGTCCATATACATATATATTTTTTTCCTATTTTTTCGCAACATAACACAATTGTTTACTGATATTGAAGAACAACGAATGTTCGTTTCAGCGCGAATCCGGTTACTGGCATGAAGGATACTAATTTTATCATCGCCGACTCCGTTGTCGGTTGGATCGGAGGTCGCTATTTCATGATCAGGTGCACAAGAGAATTTTTAGTAATAAAATACTTGAAGTTGAAAAGTGCTTTAAAAGCCCAATGTATTTTAACAGCTCTTAATCTATTTGCCAAACTATTAACTCTAAACTGAATGTTTTTCAGACCAAAATCGAGAATATCGTTTTTGTGAATGAGATTTTGATCATTGCTATCAGTTACACGAAACAACCCTTGGAAACTTAACTCCTTCATTGAGTTATTGAAGATTAACTTGGCTGTTTAAGAACTCTCGGCAGCCTACAAACAGAAGAGGACTTAGATCACGGCTTAGAGACTTTGGAATCAAGAAGACTTGAAAGCAATATCAAGTTAAGTGTAAGCCAATCAAATTGCATTGCGAATTTAGGTTGGAATTTTCTCCATTAAATCTCGATAGCAGGTGTGCCGGCGCTATAGATGAAACTTTTAATATCGAAGTTCATTATCTCCATTATGTATTGAATTTGAAAGCTGGAAATTGTTGTCCTACAGTCGTCAGTAGTAATATAATATAATTTCCACATGAGAAAGCATCATTACAAGGTAAATTCAGGGCTGATTTAAGAAATACAAGAATTAATTTTGGAAGAGGAAATCCCGGGAAGTGATCCTTGATAAGTCATCTACGTCATGGGAATTAATTTTTTTTTGAGTTTTAAGTTTGAATTGAAAACTAAAGAGACAATTGGAAGCGTCAAACTGTGTTGTAACCAAAAATATACTGAAAACGCACAATAAATCTGCAGGCATTGAGGGTATGGATGAAAATTAATTGCAGTAAATGTTCGGTAAATTTCTATAAACTAAACTACCAGCCTGCATATTGTCTCTACCGGAGTGTGAGAAAAGACATCTTTTTGCAATCACTTTTTGAACGATTTGAAACAAATTTGAAAAACAATTTATCATATCATTCGAATGCCATTTTAAGAAAAAGTTTCTGACTGATTTTCGAAATTTCGCCCCCCAAATTAAATCTCCGGCAAATAAATATAATTTATCTACCAATGGAACAAATGTCATTCTTAATGCGAACATAATACAGCAGCTCTATAATGAAGATAATCAATGTTATAATCCTCAAATAGTTAAGGACAGACGTCAAAGGTATTTTTAAACGATTGGTGAGATTAGCCGGGACGCGGTCGTTTTTGCTTGGCAATACATAGTGGTATTAATTTGAAAACGGACATTGTTACTGGATGTTTGGCCGGCGCGTTTAGGGGAGTGATGGAAAGCCTGGCAACCGATATCCGTCTATCTTTGACTGGACCTTCTTATTTTTCCCGTGATCATTCATTCATTCTTTTTTCATTATTATTATTAATTTTTTTTTGTAAGAGTATATTCATATTATATGTTAACATTGTACAGTATTGTAAAGAAAAAAAACATGTTTGATTGAAAAAAGGATTTTAAAAAAATCATCCATTCTTTAGTTCGTCCGTCCGTCCGTCTGTTTGTTCGTTCCGAGCATTCATTCAGTCAGCCGGCTAGTGGCAGCCCGTGTTGGCTGATATATATTCACCTATCATTACTTTTGTGAATAGTATATAGATTAGTATAAGGTACTAATGTCAAGCTACATCTATTTTTGCATTAGTGCCGTTGTTGACCAATATTTGTGAGTAAGTGAGTGCGTGTCAGTTGAGGTAATATCGATCGATAACAGATTATCACCTTAGAAATCAAAGGCCGTCCAATATTGAACCTTATTTATAGATAGAAGATTTGCGAGACGCTATCTCTAAAGGAGGGCTATTAAATTTTGCAAAACATGTTTGCTATACAAGATCTTTGGAAAATGAATCTCAAAGGTTATTGCTATATCATTACAAGATTATTTCAAAAAAATCGTGAATAAAAAAGACAGAGGGTGAGCTTTGATTTAGTGCATGCAAAATAACAATGTAGAAAAAAGGACGAAGCAAATAGATAAGGAGGATTAGAAAAAAGGATCCGAATTTTAAGAATACCCAAAATGTGGCCGTTTTGTACTGCGCATGCGCACGAAAACAGTTGTTTGGTGCCAGCCAGGCGCCATTTGTGTGTTTGATTCGAGAAAGCTCTTGAAAACGACAGGTTTTGAATGATGATCGGATAGAAAAGACATTAGTATCGCAAATTTCAGCTACTATAAGAAAATGACCTGCAGCACTAGCTTCCATAGCTGGTAGTTACGAGATTGTCGTGTTTTTGTCCACCGAGAAAAAGTTGTTCAAAAAATTCGTTGTTGTTGGTGGACTGTAATTTTACAAATCTTTAAGCAACATCAAGTTTATCACGTGCTGGTTGTCTGTCTGTCCAGTTAATTGGATAGATCAGAGACTATTGAAGCTCTTAATGGTTTTTTTCTGTTATTGATAGCATCTTATTTACTGCATGTGGGTACTCTTGATTCTGTTTTGAATTGTTGTTGTTGTTTCACGCTCCCCTTTTTCTTCTTCTATCAAATAAATGTTTAGAATGACTCGTCCACTTTTTTTGGGATCGTTATCGCGTAATTTATTTTTGAAACGAAATGCTCAATAAGAATAGAATGGAATCCGGCGTCAATAACCGAACAGATCGGCCTTCGTTTGTAATCAGCGCTAAGGCTGACATTTCTCGCGATCATTTTAGATTTCTATCTAGTTCTATTATAGCACACGTCGAACCAATATATCCAAGATATTCATCTAGTGGATTCAAATCAGAGATTTCCATTTAGAAAGGCTTAGCTGTCGGGAAAAAGAATGACAGTCATTGAAATCCTGTTAAGTGAAATGAGACATAATAATGGTATGAAAACAGGCCGTATACTAGCCATGATAAGCAAGACTTTGCTTTTAACTCCTCTTGCACGGAGATAAAGAAACGGAGGCGAGGGTTTCCAGGACAACTAGTGGCGTAGAATGAGAATGGCAGCGGCAGAGTGACAAGGGCCAGCTTTCATTTATAAATCCATGTTTTCGCATTCATTATCAATATTTACAACAAGAAAATTATGCAAGGGGGGGATTCTATTCCGTTCCATCCCGAGATTTACGAAAATGTTGCTCTTGGTGGCTTTACTAATGTTGTTCCTCAAAAATCACTTCTTCTTGAGCAACAACAACTTTTGTTTTTATCATATGAGCTATAAATATCAGGACGAATCTTGAGAGTGTCCAAGTGACATCTGTCTTAACATGTATCGATAATCAAAAGTACCATTCTGGTCAGTTCTTCTCCAGCACTTATGACGTCAATTCTCTAGTCTAATCGATAGACCGGACTTAATGGCTTTGGGGAAAGTATTTCTCAATTTCTGATAAACACTTGCTATTCTCTTGACTACAGCTCTTTTGTTTACCAGTAAAGGCAGATTTACACGGTACAATTTTTGCTCGAATCCTTGCTTACACCAGGCTTACAACAGGACCTGTGTCGAGTAAAACCCTAGATATTATTCATGCACCTTGGCTGAGATGTTTATATTACTAAGAGTAGTATATAGGGTTACTCTCAAGGAGTAAACAGACCAGCTCCTCGATGTCTAACGGCCCCGACCACGTATTTTGATGATTTGATATGATCACTTTGATCTTAGCGATAAAGAAAGGTTCATAATAGCAAAAAA
Organism: Anemonia viridis; assembly: GCA_900234385.1. Taxonomy (NCBI): domain Eukaryota; kingdom Metazoa; phylum Cnidaria; class Anthozoa; order Actiniaria; family Actiniidae; genus Anemonia; species Anemonia viridis. The sequence goes on along the minus strand of OCZR010755731.1, from coordinate 5,096 downwards.
TCCCATCTATATATTATCAATTGAACTCCATCAACATACTTCACACGGAAGTACCCGGTAATGGCCTCTGGGTTAAAAAGCTAGATACATATATTGTGAACTATTTTACTAAACCTAATCATAAATATTACTTACTACATGTTTTACCAGAATTTGTTGGGTCCGTTCCCTTCATTTGAGGATTTTTTACAAGGTTTTCTATGAAGTCAGTGATGTTTTTCTTCTTCTATCAATTAGAAGTAAAAGACACTGTATCGTAAAAAAAGCCTTTTTCATCGTTCCCTTCCTAAGAGCGCAATCCACTTGATCAAAGAGCACTCCTCGGAAATGAAGAAACTTTTGAGATAGAAATTATTTTCAGTGGCTTAGAGTACTGATGATTGCACTTTTTCCAATACATGTACTATTAAGCGGACAACTAGTATACTTAACAGACACCTGCCCAGGTTCCAAACTTTTCTTCTCATAAATTAACAATAATTATCATATGACCCATACGGCCCTGCGCGCGCGCGCGCGCGCTGTAATAAAACCATTGGAAAAATTCACGTGATGGGGACCGGACGGGATGACGTAAGCGGGCCACAAAAACCAATCCGGCAGTCTTCGATTGCGCACGCTATTTCGATCATGTTTAGCGGATTTGATGATATGATAAAATGCTTATTGACTGAGTTAGGTCGGACCGGACGAGAAAATATCTGGCTCTTGGTCGTTTGTACGAAACTTTAACCAAATCATTTTCTCGTCCGGCCTTCCCACTCAGTCAATAAGTACACAGTAGTGGTTAAGCGGATTAATAATTTCCGAAGATGCCCGCTTTATGAGGAAAGCACAAGACAGTAACGTTAGCAGTGACAGCGTCCGCCTCTTACCAGTGTGATCGCGACACCTGTTCGATTCCCACGGGGGTCGGTGTTGCTTGTTGTTTCTCTGCTGCAGTCGAGGGTTTTTGTCCGGAGTTTTCTCACTCTGCAAAAATTAACTCAATTCTAAATACTCCCTTTTCCAATTCATCAAATACCGCTGTGTTTCTTGAATACAGACTCGCTTGCTCAGGGTTAACCTCACTTCAGTGTCTAAATATTCACAAATACCAAGAGAATGCACAACTTCAACTATACAAACACTTTCAAATTCCACGGACATTCACTAGCAAATCTTACCATTCAAAATCTTACCAATGAAACCGAGGCTAACCCTGAGCAAGTGAGTCTGCATTCAAGGAACACAGCGGTATTTGATGAATTGGAAAAGGGACTATTTGAAATGAAATTTCATTGGAGATAAAGCCATTCTGTCGAAATTGCATTCCTATATATTCTCATTAATTTTTTTTTCTATTTTATTTATTTTTTTTAATTATACAGAAATATACGTACTGACAATGTAACTGAACTGTAGTTAATTTCGTGAAAAAATTTCAATTTCTTGTGCTTAATTCCTAAGCTGCATTTCTATTGTTTGGGGGTTTTAAGGTATGTCTACACTATCGCTTGTTATTTGTGCGGTGTCTTGATGTTCGCTACCATCGTGGGGAATGCTGGGAGCATCATCGTCAATCGAAATGCAAGTCGAATGGACTTTGAAAGACAACGGGTAAGTCATATTTATATATACCTAAAGACCCAAATTTTATTGGGGGTAGGTGCATCAGAGGGTAGGTTACTGTGGTTCTCGTTTTAAGAGTTATTACTTCCAAACCGAACATTCTTTGTATTTTCATAAATTTCAAAATACGATAATTTCGTTACGAACTTTTACACAAACCTTTTTTTAAAAATTTCAAATGAATCCTTAAGTTCATTTTGAGAAACTTGGTTCCAGTCCTTTGCGCAATATGTAAAAGGTTAGCTAAGTTTTGGTTTGATATGCAGGAAAACACTAAGCATTACATGCAGAGTAACAAAGTACCGAAGGACCTGCAGAGAAGAGTTCTTATGTGGTACGACTACACCTGGGGAAGGTATGAGAAAAAGATAGTGCCGAAATATTCTCTTGTGAGCAAAGGGAGATTTCTTTCTATTTCATTAATATTTTCTTGAAAAGAAAAATAAAACAATTCTGGAATTCCTAAAAAATGCTGAAATGTTGCATGAGTGTGCAATCACTTTTTTCTAGCGTCGATATGAAAACATTTTCTATTCTACATTCATAGGGGACGTATCGGACATGGTAATGGTGACGTAAACTCTCTTACTCTCCTTCCCGACAAGCTCAAGACAGAGATAGCCCTCCATGTGAACCTTGAAACGTTAAGCAAGGTGACATTCTTGCAAAAATGCCAACCTGAGTTTCTCCACGATCTTGTTTTAAAAATGAAGTTGAGGATCTTCACGCCCGGAGATTATATCTGCCGTAAGGGAGAAGTAGCAAGAGAGATGTATGTGATTATCAGCGGCAAGATTGAAGTTGTGGGGTAAGTTGGTAAAACTTGATCAACAATCTTGATCATGTCTTACTTGGATCTCTAGCTTGAGTGTGAAAGATGGTGCCTAACATCTATGCTGTACACATACACACATTATAAACGACCCAAACAAGTCCATTATGCTTGTCACGTAGTCTTTTTTTTGTCCTCGCGTATTTCCCTTGAGTAGTATTTCTTTCTAAACCAGCTCTACCTCGACAAGGAATGTCCTCTAATCATTATTTTTTGATTACCTTACAGTGACGCTGGACAAGTACTCAAAGTTTTGTCTGGAGGAGATTTCTTTGGAGAGATTGGTATTCTGAGTCTCAGCGAGGGTCAAAATAGGTAGGATTGTGATTTCTTTAATTCCGAACTTTTTCTAAGGCAGCGAACATGGTACATAGTGGTCTAGACCAAGCAGTTGGTTCCAATCTTGTCTATTTTGTTTGCACATGCATGCAGGCCTTTCTGAGATGGTTTATTGATGGTTTAGCTATATTACAAATATTGTTATAGATCGTGCGATTTAGGGTAATGTTTGTGCGCAAGCTAGAAATACAATGCATATCTTGTTCATAAAACTCTGTTTTGGCCTATATATGGGTTTCTTGCTGCCATTGGTAATTTTTAGTGAAGAGTTCCTTCTCCCAGATTCTCTCCAAGTCTTTTAAGAAGATATTTAAAAGTATATCTTAAATATATAGTCTTCTTGTAGGGAGTAGGAAAGAAAGTAAGCAGGAAAGACTGTCTATATATTTTCCATTCATCTTAGGCGCACGGCTGACATACGGACCGTTGGTTATGTCGAATGCTTTGTGTTGTCTAAAGAAGATGTTCTCAATGCTACGCGGGATTATCCGGAGGCCCAGGTATGATATAGCTTGGTCTACTAGCTATTACTATTAATAGTACGTCCTTTATTTGTATATTGGTTTGACTACAGTCAAACCTTCAGCGAAGGCCACCTCTACCCCACGGCCAGGAAATTTTTTCCCGGTTACCAATCATCGATATGCTGTAAATGAAACCCCTCCACAATGTCGATTTCTATGTACAACGACCACAAAGTGGCTGCAGTTGGATAGAGTTTTGCTTGTATTACATAATTGACTGCAGTAGAGCCCCTTTATAATCGCAATGCTCCTGAACAAAGGAAAAGGTTAAACAAAACCGGGGGTTTGAGATATATCCATGCAGGGTAAAATATAACGCCACGTTCACGTTCATCAAAGGTCGTGGTACGAAGTTCGAGATACATATTAACACTGGACGTTAATTCTCTTATCCTCTAATTCTCTCTTCTCGTTCCCACCTCACAAAGTGAGTCTTGACATTCATTTTTTTAATATTCCAATTGTAAAGGCTGTTTTAGCGGAGTACGGTCGCCGTCGTCTCGAAGGACAAAGCACGTGTAAAGACCCTCGTCTCGTGGACATGGAGGATTGCGCGAACACTAACAAAAAATCAGAAGAAAAAGAACACAAAAACAACAATATTGATGTCAAACCAATAGAAAATACAAGAATGGAGAATATAGCAGAAGAGGAGAATAACTTATCTCAGCCAACATTAAACTCAAATCAAAACTCAAATCCCTTGGCATCATCATCATCATCATCATACTCTTCGTCTATCCAAAGTGAAGGAATTTCGAGTCGTTTACTACCGGCAGCCCATAATGGACTTTGTGTCGGATCTTCGAACCAAGATATTCTTGTTTCTCCATTGAACAGCTTATTAACTCCAAGGCGTTCCTCGCGAGGAGGACTACTAGACCCAATCCCCTCTCGACCATCAAGTCCCCTCGAAAACGCACCCGAATTTCTTCCATCAAATTTTGATAATACCAATATTAGCATGTCAAAAAGCGCGGGAGATTTGGTACAGGCACATTCATTAGATGCCAATCCCGTGGAAAAGGACGCCATATTGAAAATAATGACGTCATCGCTGAGTGAAGTTGTTAATCACGTGAAGAAAGAGACTAAAAAGGAAATGGAAATTGAAATGAATGAAATGCATTATCAGTTACGGACGTTAAAAGATGAAGTACAAAAAAAGAATACCATTATAGAACACATGACCGAGCTCTTGTCCACACAGGTAAGTCATTCTACATATTGATGAGTACATAATGCAAGATCCGAAGGTGCATGCCTGCTACCCCTCCTGGAGCATTGGCCGCCGATAATAGATACCCAGGCACCACGGTCTTGGGCTTTACCTTCCAGCTGTTCCAGTTTTTTTTCTTAATAAATTATTATTAATATTCCCGGATATTTTACTCAGGAAGAAGAACTTGTCGCTTGGAGACAAGTTGTCGATACCTTGGAGGCAAAAAGAGCCGAGACTAACAAACAAATGCAAGAGCTTAAAAACGAAATAGAGGTAATATAGAAACTGACATGAATAATAATTGATAATAATAACAACATCAACAAAAACAAAAATAAATCAATAGAAAGAAAGAGTACGAGAATAAACAAGCGGATGGATGGATAGAAGGGATAAAAAAAAAAGAGAAAATAAAGAGAGATACGAAGAAGAAAGAAGGAGAGAGAGAGAGATAAAGTTTTAATATTATAGAGAGAAAGAGTTTCAACAAGTAAATTTACTCGGAAAAAATTCCGAGCTCCTTGCAGGATTTAATGTTTTTAATTTATAATTTTTAATTTTAATTTTT
>OCZR010755242.1:217-15782 GCA_900234385.1 Anemonia viridis | reverse complement strand
ACACCCTATAGAAAAGGCAAAGACTACTGATTATAATGTCCAATATAGTGGCAAAAAATATTGAATGGTTCAAAAGTAGGTCCAACAAATAGTCCAAGAGTCCAGGGTCCAAGAGTCCAAGAGTCCAGTCCATGTTTTACCCTATGCCCAGGAAAAATCGTGCCTGAGGGTAACCGCTAAAAAAATAAATCACATTAGGATCTGATGGCCTTCTGTTTCCTTTTTCGTGATAGCGACAAAATGACCATTAGCCCGTTCAGAACTTCGAGGGACTGGAGAGGAGAATAATCGAATGTAGACAAAATATATTCAAAATTCATGAAAAAGAATTCAATAACTGACAATCCATTTGGTATATGGTACTAATGAACTTAAGATCTACAATTTGGTACAATGGTGCAACATTGCGCGCAGTGTTGCTGGCAATCGATGTTGCGAGAAGTGTCACACTACGCAATTTGTTGCACGCAATGTTGCTGAAGTACAAAACGGTCCTTTTTCTGAAACACTGCCTGCGATAGTGCACACAATGTTGCACCGTTTTTTTTGCACCGAAATTCACCGAGTACTATGAACTGATTGTCTTCAACGGCGTGTGGCGTCCTGATTTCGACGTGTGCATTTAGCAGCTTAGAGAGAGGAGGGAAGGAAGTTTACGGTCACGGTCACGGTCACCTCCCTTGAGCCACTGAATAGCAAGTGAATCAATATTATCAAACCCTGAAACAACTTCTGTGCTAGCGCTGATCTAAGCCAGAGCATGACTAACTCACAGATCTGAACCCTGAAATAGCGTCAGGGCTGGTCTGAGTCAGGGCTCGCGCGGCTAACTCTCAGATCAAACCCTGAAAATAACGTGGGTCGGCGGGAATATATTATTTGCCCATGCTAAGATGAGAGCCAAACGTTCCCTTTTAAGTTCCTATTTTCAAATTGCTGAAGCGACGAGTGATTCCTTGATGACAAGGAGCGCCTTCGCGGCTAGGATGAAGGAAATTAAAAATCTTTTCACACTGAACTGAAACTACTTCCTGTTTGTTATTTTTAGTATATATAGTATTATTAGTAAGATACCGGTGAGGAAAACGGAGAAAACCGAAACAATAAAATGGCCTTAACTAGTAGAGTTGCCGCGACGGGAATTAAACTCGCGACACCGGCATTTACAATGTTATTAACCATTAAGAAAAATAGCAATAAAAGAGAAAAAACCCCGACATTCATACATATATGAATAAGACTAAACATTTCATTTTTAAACAAAGGAATCTATATCGAATTGGGCAATTTTTATTATTTATTGTATCACTACTATTCTTGAACTCGATCTTTGTTGCATGTGAGTAGATTTGCTCAATTTGTTAATCATCTTTTGTGTTATGGCATTTGTTCTTCGAGCTCTCTGGTTTTCCTCCCTTTACAAACCATATCCTCGGATTTTAATCATATTCAATGGAAAGAAGTGGCTGTGAAAATGCCACTGTGCCACTTGTTAATCTGATGCAAATAAGATAATGCTCCCGTGCTCATGGAAAGGGGTTCTAGTGTTTGCATGAGGTTTAAAAAGCAAAAGCCAATAATATTTTACTTCGAAACGCGGGGAGTGGATGCTCAATTTTCTCTCGAGCCAGGGGCTCATGTATAAAGCGTTCTAAGGTGCGCACTTTACCCCCTCAAACTATCAGTGCTCCATATTTATTTACGGGTATTTAAAGCTAAAGGTATTCCTAGTAATGGCATAACCCTAGTCACCAGGTGCATGTCCAAACAAGTGTAGTTGCCCCACCCTAAGGTTCAACAACCGAGTCTGCCCAAAGCATAAGTTAAAAAAGAGCTTACCTTACAACTGGAATTCTTATGAAAAATTCAACTGCAAGCAATACTGGCATCTTTAGCTCACTGATTTTAACATATTTCTAGTTTTCACTGAGGATACCATTGGCTAGTTCTTCTTACTTGCTTACCTTTATATAACTTTTACAGCTCAATTCCTGGGAGTTGTCAAGCCTTCTCAGTAATGGAAGTCAAGGCTTCTTAGGACTGTGAACGCATTTATAGATTGAGTATGAACACACAACTGGATACCGCCAAGAAAGCCCAAGGATTATTCAGGTAAGAAGAAAGAACCCGCTTTGCAGCGGCTCAACTTTTCGTTTTAGTTAGAATAAAACAGAATAAAGCCATTTGAGGCATTCAGACTAAAATCAAATGAACGAGTATTGGAATATTTGATTTTACGCGCCTTGATGTCTTATCTTGACAAGAACAAATGAGACGAGTGAGTTGGAAGGCACCAGGAATATTACATATTGAAAAATCTCTAAATCTTTGTAATCAGTCTGATTGATTATAAGTGGGCTTTCTGATATAATTACTGTAGGATACTCTATGAGTAAATTACGATAAAGGACACAAAATAAAATTCACAAATTAGTCAGAGACAGACAGAACAAGAGCATTCATGGAAAACAAAAAACAAAACCGAAAACAACAACAAAAATGATAAAAAACACGGAAATTAGGAAATAGCACTCTGTCTTGCCATGCGAGGAAAACGGCGTCGTTGTAGTAACGGTGTCTCATTATTTTGCCAAAAATAAATATCTTCGTATATATTTATCATTGTATTCGCTACTTTCACATTCCATAATGCTTTGCATTTTGGGGGGGCAACAATAGCAAAAATTATTGGAAAATTCAAAACTTTTCGTGCAGATTATCACTGAAAAATCCAGTATAAGGGTATGAGAGTTAATTCCACACGCATGGGAGAATGTAATGTTTGGTGTTACGTACAGACAATGTACGGAGTTACTAAAAAATGCCATGAATTTTTCTCGTAAACCTGTTCAAATTTCTTCTTTCTGGTTTATGTGAATTCTGATAGATTCATAAGTGTTTTTAGATGTTTTTCCTTCAATTTCCATTCGTCTTCATTGTAATATTAGTGCTTTTGTTGCACTGTTGCCCCCCAGAAACGCAAAGCATTATGGGGATGGAGAATACCCAGATGAATGGGATGTGGCTTTGTTGTCAATACACAGTGCATAGATCAAACAGTTGTTACATCGATATGAGAAGAAATTTGAGAAGAGAAAATCGGTAAATGAATAAAAACACACCGCCAAAACAAACAAGCAAAATCAGCCTCTGTCAATCTTCATGTCGACAAAACATAACAGGATCCCGTGCTATCGCATCTCTGTATCAGATAAATAACATGATTCTTATGTAGTGGTTTTCTAAAGACAGCAAACACGTGACCTAAGTATGACGTCTTTGTGACGTCACTCTTATTCTAAGTTGACCAATCATTATTACGAAACCGTTTTGCAATGTTGTCTTCTTTTTCCCCATTTTCGAGGGAAATACAATATTCTTACAAAGTCGCTTATGTTTAAACCTATTTAATAATCGAACTATTAGCTATAATTGAGGCTTATACTCACTCTAGGGTGAGTAGGGTTTCTCAATTAGACAAGATATTTAAGTTTAATTTAGATTAATAACACAAGAAGTGAGTCAATGAAAAGCCCTGCCTGTCTAAACATGTTTCAGCGAGTGAATCAAACAAAATAGTGCGTGTTTTTTTCTTGTTCGTTCTGTCACAACTCAGTGTAAATATTTTAGGTTTGAGCTTCGATTGAGTGATCGTTTAGAACACATATTGAAATATATCATGGACCAATTGTAAATTGTTAAGGATTAACGTAGATTTTTTCATGATATATTTTAAAAACAAGAATAGAATGAAAAATATAAAATGATCATACAAGTTGCAATCAAATTAATTGAATTTTCAGATTTTTTTTGATGAAATTTGAAATTTATTTTTTGACATCGAGTCGAAAAGCTGTGAGTGTTTCATCATTGAGCTTCATGTTTATACAGCGCTAATCAAATAATTAACACTCTATTCGAAAATGAATCTCTGGTTGAAATTTCTTCTGGTCAAACGCTGTCTCTTTTATCAGGTGTCAGCAGCTGTGTTGGAATCCTAATTACAAGTTGACTAGAATGCGTAAAAAGGTTTCTATCCTATTTCCCAAGGAATACTGGATATGTTTTTGATGTATCATATTAAGAATCACAAACACGAGCGGGTTAGTCGTACAGTGTTTGTCTAGCACTTCTGCGTCCCTAACCCAAAAGATATTAAAGTTCTATTATAATTAATACTTCTTCTACATCTTATTCTCAAGTCATTTACTGTAGGTATCGTTTTCATGGAAATATGGTAGGGGCTGGAATAATGTAAACTGTCAACAGAAACCCTAAAGACAGAACTCGTGGAAGGTCTTGGAAGGGCAGACGTTTCTTCTCAAAACAATTGATACGATATACTTCTAAGTCTGCTTGCTTTTTTGATGAAATAGAAAACCTCCACCAGCGGAATAAAACCGCAGGATGCATCTTTCTTGTGTATCGGTTTAAATAGTTTAGTGAACTTTGTTTCTGAGTAAAGGTTTTATAATGGAGCTCTTGAAAAAGTCTTAACAAGGAACCGCAAAGTTTCAGTCATTGTTTTAGAGACGATCGAGTTTCTGCGCCATTTTTCACTTAGGGAAGGCAGTGTTATTAAAATAGACAGATTGATTGGACCTACCGTTGTTCGCTGTGGTATTATTTATCGGTGCACACATCTCTGCTTGAAATCGTATCCCCCGTGTGATATTAGAAGTGCTTGATGCTGTGAGGACTGAAACAGATAATATATATGACGTCAGTTAAGAGGATACGACAATTGGCACAGACAAGAGGGTGGGGAGGGTAGCAGATAGGTTAGATGTGCTTGACTCCCACCCCAAAAATATAGAAATTAATATGCATGAAATATACTGAATGAAATATGAATGTTAGGTTGGGCATTTAAGTGATTATTGTAAGGGCAAGTTATTTCATAGATTTTTTGGCGTGCTGAAGAAATTTGCATTTTAGTTTTGACATCAAAGGATTATAGTAAAGAATAGTTTAATCTTGTGAAAGTTTGTCCAGATCACACAAAACTTCAAGGAAGTGCGTCATTTGGAGATAGACGAGACGGTATATGACCAACTACACTGACCTCTCCGACTATTTGATTACTAGAGCTGAAACCACACGGAGCTGTTTTGTTAATACGTGGTCACTAGAATAATAAACGAAATAATTTTTTTCAATGCTTTCTTCCTTGAAATTTTCACATCCGATTCTGCTGTGCAGAAATGTTCATTTTAATCCTCCTCACACACCCCAGGTCCGTCGACAGAACTTCGGAAAGGCAGGGAGGATGTTTTGGCCACTCTCATTTACTTGTGACTTTAGCCGTTTCATTTATTGATATTTAGTATTATATAGTAAATCCTGGCTAGACGCCCTATTGAAGTTTGTGAGAAGCGTTTCCACATTTATCAGACGTAACGTTCCGGTCACTTGGTGAAATCATGTCTGTCGTATATGAGTTTAAATGTACTGAATTTTGGCCTTTGGCCCAAGTAAAAATCACAGCAAAGTTTACTTATGCACTGACAAAATACAGTGTACTTGAAAGATTATCCGGAAATCTTGGGAAAAGCGTATTTTGTTCCAGCTCCTGGCTTTGAACACGCTTAAAAGCATAAGGCATTGAATCGTACCTAATCACTGATAAGCTTTATACCTGATAAAATATCTTTAATGAAATGAGTCTTTGATAAGGTCATTAGATCGTGATTGGATTATAATTCTGCATTTTTTCTTTTATTTCCTGGGCTACAACCTTATTTTTCCCTTGATTTGGTTATCTAAAGTTGTTATCTGACGACAAACTAGTGCCATTTACAATATTATCTGCATGATCAATTTCTATCAATTCCTGCAATGACTTTTTAACACACCACCAGGATCGCTTCCAGAAAGGTTACTGGGTTGTCTGGCCTGCTCTGATTACCTCACTGGTACTTTATTCAGAGATTTTGGAGAGACAGTATTTCGCTGGGTTTTATTTTCGCGATTTCCTTGAATAGACAAATATGAAAAAAATGCATTACTCTTCAAGGCCGATGAGTACTGACGTCCGTGAAGCCACGCAATAGAAAAGAAAGTAGGACTTACAAGTCGGCTTTTATGTTGTCACTGAGACGTACGTCCTGACATGATAGTAAGGTGCACTGCTAATATTCGTTGAGTAGAAGATCAGCCAGTCATCATCAAAAATTCCATTCTTTGTTAGAGAAACGCATGTTCAGTGGTCTTAGAATCTGTTCGTGATATGACCGTAATGTTTCATCGGAGGTCCGTTGTTGCACATGTTTTTTTTGGGGGGGGGAAGGGAGCGAGAGGAAGAGTTGGTAAAAATAGAAGTAGGAGCTATAATATATGATGAAAAATATAATCTGAGAAAACATCTTTACTTTTCAGTTGCATAGCCGGATATTCTAATGAATGTCATTACATATTAAACTGACTCATGCTGTGATGGATTTTTCATTACTTTATATTGACGAAACAACAACAAACAAGTGAACTCATATCAGCGGCTTTCTTAATTAATTTTTAAGTGTTACAGATGTTGTTCAGATATCTAATGGGTGGGGTCAAAGGTTATCAGCAAGACCCAGTGCTTCGCGACATTTTCTTAAAAATCGATCGCGGTCAATTGAGCAGTACGTAACATTAGGCTTTGTCACTTTGCTTCGTTGGATTGTCCAATAGATTTCTGGTCCAGTTTTTAGAACAAACTACAGAAGTACATCTATTTGTTTGTGATGGTTATACGTGTGATCGAAGATCTTTTTACTAATAACGTGAACAACGGTGAGATACTCATTGAAAAAAAGTCATCTTCAACTTCAGTTTCCATTTCATGAGTTAGTAAAACCTCCCGGCCCTTGAAAAGCTTGAGGCTTTGAGGAGAACTGGAAAGCAGTGTGGAGTGAGAAACCGCTGATCCCAATTAATCAGGGGATGGGGTTCATTTACGGTCATTACGAATGATGCCCCACCCAAAAGGAGTACCTTCTTCAGGCTGCAGGTATAGAGGGGTGGGAATTTGTGAGTTTTGCTATAAAAAGAATCCCCGTATAGAGCGCCCCAAAGTACTGTTTGAGTGCAGTTAAGATCTTTAACAGTTTGACTTTTATATCAAAAGATCTCAATGCAGTTTTTTTTCAAAAGACCCCTTTTCTGAGATAGCAAACGCATATCTTTTGTTCATCATGCCTTATAAACTGGTTTTTTTCCCGCTTACAAATGAAATAAAATAAAAATCAATTGGTGAAACCTAAACAAGGTAGGCCATTCACGGAAATTAGAAAACTTATGAAAAATTATCTTTGCTTCTAATTAAATTTACTGTAGACTAATGCTTTTTTCCAGGAATCGTTCAATAAAAGAATGTTAGGTGTATTTACTTACTTCAATAAAGTTAGTAAAGTTAAACCAACAAAGCTGAGACCGGTGAGAGTCATGGAAAATATTTCAAAACAAATTACTTTTTTTGACTGATGAAGTAATGCTTGGGGATAAATAGATGGAACTGTAGCTGACAGATCTCAAGTTTGGTTGAAACATGACATGTAAAATGAAATGCATCTACCCGTGATGGATTCAGCTTTGTGGCTTTCCTGGCGACTAACTTTATTAAAATAAATATAGCAAACAAGACTTAGTGAAAAAACTCAAGAAAATAAGTTGATTTGCAATTTAAGTAAAGACCCCGCTTACAGCACTTTGGAATGTGTTTTCCAATTCTCAGTAGATTGAAATTCTTTTGTTTTGTCCTCCAAATTGACCTGCTTTGACGTGCAAGGGGTCTATCATAAGCCTAGAAATATGACGCATTGTTTGTTAACATTGTCTTTAGTACGTCACGATCACGCGGCGATGTTGATCTATTATCTGAAGCTCACAATAGATGTTGTTGACACCAGTTGTCACTTTAACTTGGTCGGCGTTCTCCAAGATGGCTGCCATTTTATTTTCCCTTTATAGGGCCCGTAAGGTCCATAAAGGTTGGCTGCCACTTATTTCATATCATCCAAGATGACTAAAAACCTTATTTTCTAATCCTATGGGTGGTTACGACTTTTATTTCAGTTATCTAGTGGCCTAAGTGAATATCCTCCAAAATGGCTACCATTCTTTTTTCCATTTACAAGGTCCATAAAGGTTGGCTGCCACATCCAAGATGACTGAAAACCTTATTTTCCAATAACATGGGTGGGTGGTTTCGACTTTTATTCCAGCTATCTAGCGGCCTATTAAAGTGAATCATCCTCCAAAGTAAAATGGCTACCAATTATATTTAATATTTCAAAATTTGGTGAACATCGTATATCCCAGATGGCGCTCTTAGGGATGATTTTATATTCCACCCACCATAAACATCAACGACAGAACGTGGTGTCAAACCGAGATGTTGAAATTAAGAACATTTTCATGCTAATGTATGGGAATAAAATGAACGAACGTTAATATCTTACATTTCAAAACGCAACGGGACTTTATAGTATTCTCTACCTAGCTAGTTTGATTGAAAATATCTTTCAACCTGAAGAAGATTATTTTAAAATGTCTATTAAAATTATCTCATTTCTAAGACTCGACTGAAAGATATTGAAGATTTTCAAGATCGCAAAAATTATCCTACTTCATCTATTGAGTGGAATAAATAAGATAAAATAGATTAGTCCTTACATTTTTTTCATTAAGATGTACGGTATATACTAAAAGAAAAAGAAAAGAAAGGATAGGCGAAAGACGCACTTCCTTTGATTTTTGTGATAACAAAATTTATTGCAGGCATTAAGATCTCTTTAATTTTTCACAGTGAAAATAAGGCGGCTAACACCTGGTAACCGTTGAGGATCCTATACCAAAACTCCTCTCAAGTATACACATGGAAGAAACGAGAAAACGAAGAAAGCATCAGGGTATGTTATCTCGGTAGGATTCTAAATTCATTTTCAAAGTAATTCATTTTTTTTTTTCTCGAGGTTTTTATTACCTCTTTTAGTTTACATAACAATTAGTCATGGGACTCGAATTTTTTTTTTTTTTGGTGGAGAATAACTAAAAATTTTATAATTTACTACTTATTTGCTGATTTAATGAAATACACGGCGAAAACTTCTGTAGTTAGAGAACTGTTAAGGTCTTTAAATGCCATATAAATTACATGTCATTTTCATTCCAAAAACTTCTCGTTGTGCAACTAACTTTAATGGCAATCAGTAGTATACTAAAAATATTGGGGTCGTTCAAATTTTTTAAACCAATAATTATTATGGTAGTTACTCAAACAATGCCCGCCGAGGAAAGTCACTATTACTCTCTTTTCTATTTTATAGTTGTGTCATTATCTTTTAAACACCAAAATAAAAAAAAAATTGAATATAAAACTATTGGTATAATGATGGGTCTTTTATCGCTAGCTAGGTTCACATTCGATTGCACTTGGGACCCTTTCCCGCTGTTATATTCCAATCCTTTACCTGACCATCAAAGCTACTTTTGTCCCAAACTTGTTGAACGGACGAGCGTCCAAAGGTGACACACCATCAGCGTTACCTTCGAGCCTAATTCAGTGTATTCATTTAGGGCGAAGAAAATGACCTCCACAACACTGACCTTATGTAAATACTATCATATAACTGGCTAGTATGGTAATAAATACCCTTAGAATAGCAAAGTATGCTAGTCCAATCATCTCGGAGTGTCGTAGACTAAACCCTCGCTGATTGCAAGATAATGGACAAATATGATAATTTTGTTATTGAAAGTAAGACTTATCAGCAGGCCATTTACAGTCACATTCACAATATTTACGTATCTAGAAGAAAAGACATAGAGAAGAAGCTGGTGTAACGATCATGATATCACACTTGAGCCATTACGCAAGTATTAAAAGTCAAAAGTATAGCTCAAGATAGAGCGCTATTTATTTATAAGACAGACTTTGATTGCGGTTCTGCCATGTGGGATCTTTTCTCTTACAAATAATAATCAACTATCTCCGAAAAATAATATTAATTTTGTTGTTGTGATTAAAGAACCGCGTCTTTTCAACTGAGAAACCAAAACAATGATTATGTTATAAATAATAATCAGGATGTTTGCCCCAAGCAAGTCAAATTTAATGCGCATAGCCATTTTATCTAACGGATTAATTTGGCACGAAATTGAGCTCGTGGGATTTACAGATTTAAGTGGACGGTCGGGCTATCCGAAAACTGAATTCGTTCCAATGTCAATAGATAGTCATCTGTGTATATCAATAGTTTCTTCTGGCTAATGGCATTACCGTTGTTTGCTTTACGATTTAATATTCACAAAATCTCTTGACTGTCACATTGCAAATTATCACCAGAATCATTATTATCAGACTGAGCTCAAATTTAGCAAGAATTTTCCTGAGTCTTGTTGAAAAAAACCTTGTATTTCCCGCGGCCTTTGATTTATATTCTGCAAACGTTATGTCCAGTTGATCCTTTTTTTTCAAATTTATGTTTCAATAATTAACATTTATTTTGAAAAATTAGTTAGCACACCTTGTGCCCTAATTCAGTTGGCTCGCTTTGAATATGAATTCTGATTAAGACTGGTATAAATCGTCCATTTTATAAAAATGACTAAGGCCCTTCCACACTTATGTCTTTTCAAACGCTGTCTTCGTCTATCAACGAAAACGCATCCAAAGAAAAGTATGCGTATTCAAGCACATTTTGTGCGGGGGGAAAGAAACAAGTACACGAACTGAGAAAGGGACGAGAGCAGTGGGATGGGCATTAGTTTTTCTTTGGGTTTGCGGATCTTCACGATCGTTTCTTTCTTTTCTCTGCTTGTGCCATCATCCTGAACACTTTCTTCTTCTCTTCTTTTCTCTTCTCTTCCCGTTTTGATTCTAACTTGGCTAACTCTGCTTTGTGAATTTTCCTTTTTTCTTCCATTTTTTCCTTTCTCTTGCGAATCTTGTCCTTGTTGGCGGTTTGCAATTGCTGCATTAAAGTGTAAGCCTGCAGAAAAAGAGACAAATTTTGGATTTAAATCTATTTCAATGTCACAGCAAAGAAAGGATGCAATCTTGGTACTTGTGTGTTTCAATTAAATACCGATTGTCAAAATAGTGTGGCATGTTCCGATTAG
Source organism: Anemonia viridis (assembly GCA_900234385.1). Taxonomy (NCBI): domain Eukaryota; kingdom Metazoa; phylum Cnidaria; class Anthozoa; order Actiniaria; family Actiniidae; genus Anemonia; species Anemonia viridis. The sequence goes on along the minus strand of OCZR010755242.1, from coordinate 4,679 downwards.
CAAACGCCGCATGTCTTTCAAGACTGTAATGTTCAAGCCTGGGGTCGCGCGTTTGATTCTCGACTCAACCGCACAGTGTATTGGATTCTTTTCCGGGTTTTCCAGTTTTCATCTCACCGTCAAAATAAACATGTGCGTTGAGCGATGTGTTTTGTAGATGAGTAGTGAATGTAGTTCTAGTGTGTGTGGGTCGAACATCACATGTGGTATTGATGGTTGTAACCCGTATTTTTTTTTAAATTAATCATCTATAGCGCGAACGAGAATTTATTTTTTACCCGCTACAACTGTCGTGTGACATACCTTTCTCTCAGCTGGCTCCATAACAACAGCACGTTTAGCCTCCAATGTTTTCTTCGTTCTCTTCTTCTCATTCTTGGGTTTAGATTTGAATGGCAGTTCTTTCTGTAATTTATCTGGGATGACAAGTGGATTGAAATGCCGGGCTTGACGTTCGATGGGCTGAAAACAAACAGAAAATTGCTTTTGAAATAAGATCTGGAATAATAACTGATAAATATTTGCTGTCGAATGCTTTCTATTTTGCTGCTGTTTCCGCTTACGGACGACCATTGGCGCCAAAGTGTGTAAATAAATTAAATAATCACCAATCTTTTAGGGCGCAATCTAGGAAAAAACACAGGGTTTCCTGTGAGACCTTCCCTGGCTTGCGCTTGCGTATCTTGAAGGTGGGAGCGGATTTTGAGATTTTTAACTGGCTCGTATCGCATCAAAAACACTCGCCAATACTTCTGAATTTAGCATACACCTATTTCAAAAAACGTTGTCGGGGAGAACGGCGAACGTCAATTGTCGAACAGTGAATGGACGACCGAAAGAAGCCATAGATGTTGATAATGATGGGAAATAATAGCCGTCTTATAATGTACGATAGTCAGTGATAAATATTGGCTCGATTTTGTAAGTCTAGAAGCGTTACTTTATTTCTTTCGGTCATACAATTTCCGCTGGACAATCGCCGTTCGCCGTTCTCCCCGACAACGTTTTTTGAAATAGGTGTATGTAGACCGGTATGTAGAGCGCTCCACAGTTCCTTTTTTCCTGCCTGTGATTTTTTTTAAATGTTGCACTGAAGTATGTGATGTAAATATTTTTTTTCTAGGTGAAACTCTTCATCTTCAAAATGTATTTTCCGCTGGTGTAGCGGTTTATGCGGTAAATTTACCTTATAAATGGAGTCTTCCTTGACGATTGGTTTGATTCCTTGTTCTTTCCTCAGTTGTCCAACTGTCTTCATACCTTTCCATGCAGCCTTGGCCTCGTTTGGAAGCAGCAGTGACGTTACTGGGTTGCAAAACTTAGGGATACTGACTGGGTACCAGGTCCTCACGAACACAATGTCTGCAAGAGTGAGAATATATAATGATTTGTAATGTTTCAGGGTTCAATAAAACTGAATTCCTGTTTTATGGTTTTATGCACTCTTCGTTTGCAGTATTATTGATTTTATTTATTCAGTGGAAGCTCAATGTTGAATGCCTTCGATGTTTTTTTTTTTTAATATGCCGTGATATTATACTATTATATACATTAATTCGTATTTTACCACTTATTAGAAGTTTATCTTCAAACGTTGCTCGGAATGCCCCATCGGGAGACTGTAGGGAAGAAAAAAAGAAAAGAAAAGAAAAGAGAGAAATAGACGATTAGATCTGCAACCTTCACAATAACTACTTTCAATCAGGGAGGTGATTTCACTAAAAATCTTGTAGCTTCGGTTGAATGCTTTGTTTGTGACTATCAGCGGAGTCCTTCATTACCTTCAGTGCGCGCTTTATTTGCCCTCGAATACCGCTGACACTTTTTATTGAAGCTCCTTCAAACTTAGCCACTTCTAAAGCCGAATTGAACATTCCCTATAAGGAATATAGAAAAATATTTTTTGTTAGGCGTTGTCGAGTTCATTGACAATAGTTCGCAGTTATCATATCTCTCACTTACCTTGATAAATGCTGTGTTTTTGTAGATTTTATAAGGTGTACCAGTAAGCTTGAGCTTTTTAACAAGCTCAACAGTCTTATCGAGTGCCAGCACGGTACCCGTCGCGGAGATGCGAAAATCAGCCTGAACACAAACAACAGGAAAAGACGTTCAAAAATGAAGACATTTTCGTAAAATAATGCGAAAGAGATTATACACAATTATTCCTATACTAACCGTTGTCCCAGCAACACTCTGCACAGCTAAAACTCCTGTAGTCGGTGGAGCAATGGGGCCTAGGAAAATAGATAAGAAGATTACTGAATAATACGAATAGCTGATAAGGGAAGTAATTTTTCCAGTCGATGACGATCAAGATTAAATTGAACGTTAATGCCACACATAATACACGATAGCTGGGCAGATACGACGATGTTGGAAGCATGTTTCCGTGGTAACAATAGCATGTTTCCATGGTAACAAGACAGTCTGTCCCAGTTACAGTACATAATAGTTGTACAGCGGTTACCGTACATCCAGAACCATGTTTTACATGGAAACAATAGGTACTATAAAAGGCATGGACGTCACTAGTTTCTGTCTTACCGTACATAGTACCAGTGCAGTGAAGATGCTCTGGGGTGTATTTTAATAACCGATGTCGTCCATTGTGGTCTTGCATAGAGTACATGACCATTGATTGAAACCGTCGCCACCCGATTGAAAGAATAAGTGGGTCACGTGTTTTGAGAATGCGCTTAAACCACCGATGTTTCTTTACTCGAACCTGTAAGTCAACAAAGACACCTTAGAAGGAGACCTCTTAAGCTGGTGCGTATCATTCTCAATCTCTTGAGAATAAGATTCTTTTTTCGAGTTGTATCCATTTCGTGAGCCTTCTCATGCGCAACCATTGAACGAAGAAATGATACTCTAGGGAATGACGTGGTCTGAAATTGGAAAATATTACACCCAAGGTAGAGGCCTCTTCCACTAACCCATTCTTTACCGTTTTCTGCTCAAATTGCGTTCATTAGTTTACGACTCTAGAGAGTATTCTACACCCTGGGGACAGCACCGTTGATACGTACATGTACAACAGACTGCTATCACGCGATTACATTCCGCCTTGGATAGAAAATGTGACATCATTATCATTATCATTATTATTATTATTATCATTATTATCATTATTATTATTATTATTATTATTATTATTATTATTATTATTATTATTATAATCATCATTATTATCATTATTATTACTGAATGGAAGGAGCTTTTTGTCACACACAGGAAATGAGATACGAAGGCCGATTACTGATTGTGACTTGTCTGGAAATCTAGTCACACTAAATTTATATTAAAGATTTGAAAATGTCGATTGCTGCCATCCAAACTAGCGTGTAAATGAAACATCAGATTACACTTTGGCACCTGTCTGCCGTTTACTCGACCATTCTGACAGTATGACTCAGTAATAATGGCTTTGTACCATCATGTGATGGCAGTCTTGACAGGAGGCACAACAATACAGTCTTTTTCTCCTGGGAAACTGAATTCTTTCTCATGTAAATCAGATTAGACCAGATAAAATTGTCCCTGCCTCCTGTCAAAGCTGCCATCAAATGACGGGCAAACCCTTTTTATTCCTAACAATCTTATTTCATTGTTATTACATTTTGCAACCAACATTCCCCGTAAGGGGCTCTTCCATGGGGTTGGCTAGATAAATAAATTGTAATGAAGAAATAATCATAGAAGCATAAAGTGTTATTAGTTTCGGTCCCATGGGGAGGGCCCGAGAGAAACTGGGACCGAAACTAATAACGGCTGCGAGGGAGACTAGGACACCACCTCAATTCAAGGATTTTCAAGAAACTTTCAAGAAAAGGTTGAACATTTACCTGGATATATCCAAGGCTGTCTTCATTAGAAAGAACCCCGCCAAGGATGATGGGATACTTGGCATCAAAGTTGGTCACGAACTCACACGGCATGTTCTTTAACTGTAACATGAATATTTTTTTAAAAACAGAGATAAGATTGGAATTGCAACCTGCTGCATTGAACTATGGGACTGAAGAGGGGTAGAGGCTGATATGTCTCAGAATAATAACCATGTAATTCTTCTAACAATCTTACCTCAATTCTGACATACATTCCTGGTCGAAAACCTTCATACTGTACTCGAGTTTCATCATCCATGTCTTCAAACTCACGTTGATTCAACTTTTAAAAACAGGAAAAAAATTTTTTTTTAAATTACATAAAATAGAATAAGTAGATGACGACTAGTATTAGAACTAGTTTAGACTGCATCGGTGATATTAATACAAAGGTGTCGTTGTAGATAATCGTTTCACCGTAGTAAGATCAAGAGTAGCTGACGTTTCGGACGTTAGTCCTTCGTTGGAGTCAATAGCAGAGCTTCAAGTGTCCCTATGTTTCCTATATTTCCTATATTTTTCAGACTTCCCTGTATTTCCCTGTAAAGCTGTAAAATGCCCTATAATTCACT
>OCZR010742339.1:0-10823 GCA_900234385.1 Anemonia viridis | reverse complement strand
AAATAGACACTGACATTGACCAAATCCTAGACACAAAGATTAGAAGTAAGCCTGTATATAGTGTTGAAATTACTTGTCTTATTTTCAGAATAGCCAAGAATATAGTATTCCTTTTTTGTAGATTTTATATTTGTTAAGAAAAGCTGATTTTAGTACTGTATTTTAGTGAACTAGTTTTGTATTTTAGCCAAACTATAGTTAAAGAAAAAAGTAGGAATATGGAAAAATGTATGTATATTGATAAATATATTTCATGTAGGCAAATAAAATTTAAATATTACGTTCAGAGCATGTACTACATATTTAAAAGTGTTAAAATATTTAATTATCAAATTTCCTTGTCAAGCTTATATTTCACGGGAAAACGCTGACCAATACCTTACGAATTTATTCAAAATGATAAAATTCCTCGAATGAATATTAAATAATAAATTTAAAAGCCAGTCTGGCTTGTAGAAACGAGGTGAAAAAAGAAAAAAAAGATTTGAGAACACAGCAAGCCTAAGTTGCAGCAAGAATGAACATAGATCGCCAGAGGAATCGCGCACGCAGATTAATAAATCGTATCGTATTCAAAACATTGCCAGAATTTCAAGCTCCAAAGCTAAAAGCACACAATAATACATCTATAAGTGTACTGCATTATTCATATTTAGGCGAAGTTCTTTAGCAGGAAGGTGTCATTTCAGTGCTATTCTGATGATGACAAGTCGAGTAGTGAGATGAACGCAATCTTACACCAAGCACATCGTTCACTAACATTTCTAAAGATTTGGTTTTACAAACCTGTATTTTAAGCATTTAATGTCCTTCTTCACTTCTTAGTAAACTTCTTCCTGGTCCAGAATTAGGCGCAACGGGTAAATAATGCTCTTCAATTTGCAGGGTTTTTTTGCATCACGAACTTTGTCAACATAGATTTGAAGTGCCCGCGTTCCTTGTGGTCCGACCACAGGTAGCCCAAATTTTGATATATAGTCTTTTTATAATGACTGCATGTACAATGGTTTTGCATTGGGCGTCGCTTTTCTTAATTTATAACTTTTCTCGCCATTAAAAGTTTCTTAAGATTCGCATGTGAATGTGAGGAGGAAAGAGAGAGAGAGAGAGAGAGAGAGAAGTCATGCTTCTTATACGCGCATGTGTGCGGATTGTTTCATAAATCTGTTCAAAATAGATGACCTCGCTTCCTTGATCAGTTATCTTATTTTTTCCTTGCATCTAGTTAAAAAAAAGAACATCTTGTCCAGGCTCTTTCAAGGTTTAAGTGGTATGGGGTGATCAGCCAAGTAGCCACGTCCTCAGTTGAGTCAGTAAGCTGGCAATGACGTAGATCAGTTTATAGTAACTTCTAAGGTCAGTCTTCAATTGACTGTGTTAACTGCCATGATATATGGGCCAGATAATACTTTAGATCTAATGTAAGGAACTATATCTACCGTTGATCAATAGCTCGCTCATTCGAATGGTTCAGTTAAGCGATGAGGCAAGCGCTATTTATTCACAGAGTAGGCTAATTTTGTGAAGGAAATGTGAGCCAAAGAAGTGGGCATTAGGAATAAGATTTAAAATTTAAAGTAATCTTTTAAAAAGAGGCTATTTTATTTGTGACTTAAATTGATTATCACTGGATGGCTTATTCTACCACTAAGCCCTATAAAAGGGTTCATCAATACAAATAATACATGCATCGTTTGCCATTGAAAGTATCAATCACCGTTAAATCTGAAGATCAAGTTGAAATTTCGATTATGTGTTTTTGCGTCTACACTCAAGAGTACACAGCAGAGATGTTATCGATAAACTGCACGAAAAACAACTTGAATAAGTGCTTTGGAATGAGCACTTCATTCTTTGGCCATTCAGTTTTAGAAGTTTGCCGAGAGCATCTTATTCATTTTGCCAATCAGTTTTTATCTGAGACACGTGTGCTGTTTTAAAAAGAACCGGTTTTCGATCCTGGCGCCGCCGCATCCATTATTCCATCATCCCTGGACCAACCCGCATCAGGTACAAACTGAAGTACTTGATGGTTATTTTGTTCCTATTAATATTGTTTGAGGGTTTTGTTTGTATTTTCTAAATCATATCCCAGTTTGATCGGCATGGAAAAACACAATATGAATTGAAATGCAAGTGGTTAAGTTCAAGAAAGTAGGTACGATCCCCACCTTATTTATTATTTTCTTCCTTTCTGAGATAGTCAGTGCCCAGCATATCTTGGAATGACTCATATTTAGAACTCCACCTGACAATTGGTTCCGTCCTCTAGAAGCGATTTGTCTCGGACATTTTTCTAGTCAAGAAAGAGATTCATAAAACTAAACTTAACTACTAATAAACATGTATTTCCAGAAGGCATAAAGCCTTCTGCGCATACATACTTTGTCGAATCATTACGACTGTCAGACCCGGGAAAAATTTGACAACCGTCGCTCTTCACTTAGCAAATTATTTGCAATCGTATAAACATTAATGCTTGAATTAACACCAGCAAGAAGACAGGAGGTAACAAATCTTCAAAACAAGGAAAAGACGTACGTTTCCAAAGAACATGGTAACTGATTGATATCTTCTCAGCCAAGGTCGAACCTTGGAGAACGTTACTCAAACTACAAGATTTGACACAAAGTCAACAAGGCTGAAGTGTCGTACTCCACTTTCCTATCGGCTTAGTTTATCGCATTTTCACAGTATGTTACAAGACCAATATAAGTCAACAGTTTAAAGTAAAAATAACCGTTCTCATGATACATGGTGAGGTTTGTGCTTCATTCTTACGTTGGTTCATGATGGGGTTAAAGACATGCTGGCACCGATCGACCCGCGGACAACATCTCCGTCTAGTGATGTGAAGTCGGAATCAAAGCAACATATGTTGTATGCTACCCGCAAAGGAACCAACAAATAAGAATTCTAAGATCATCAGCTAACGCACAGAAAAAGAGAACAGAATAGTCAAAAGGTTTGTAGCAGATAATCCGTCAGTTTTACAGTGAGGACTGATTTCATTTTCAGTATTTGCAAACCAGTTCGTACTGAGCAAGGAATCATTTGATATAGATAGAGACTGGGCAAGGACTTTATTGGATTAGCACTGACTATTTACATGATCATAACTAACAACATGCACCACCAAATGAGATCAAGACAATAAAAGTGGGCTGAGTACGGCTGATGAATCAATTCAAGGATACTGATTTTCGGACAATGTATATATTTTTTTTCATTTGCTAAATTGTTCAATTCACGCCAGTTGACAAGTCCAAGTCTGGCATTTGCCAAAAGAATTGTCACAGAGTTACTTGGCGCTTTCTACTTTGTGTTCTTTGCGATAATTTCAGCCTGTGATTTTGTGTTTCCTAGCCATGCCTAATACTGAAACGCTGCCATAGTGTCATGATTCCATTTTCACCTTCACCAACCATGGTAGTACTGACCGATGTTTGGCCATACTCCTGTCCCGTTTTTGTTCAAGTGTACGATTTCTTTTTATAAACTGAGTAACCATAAATGAAAATCAAAGTACTATCAAAATGTAGTCAAGTGAAGCCGTTAACACGTCTTGTGGGAAGAGGCAAAATCATCATTTTGGCAGTGGAGAAACAAATTTATTTCCAAAGTAGATTTTCGGCAAAAGTAGAGTAAAGAGAAAAATATGTAACAAAAACAAAGCCATTAATCTGGCATCATTTCAGATCTGACTCATGTGCTATGGGGAGGGTCAGGGATAGTCTTCGGCATTTGACGAACAAACATGCAAGTTTGTACTATCCGTGTGACAGAAAAGAAGAGAACATTTTTTTGCTATCAAAGCTGGAGGAAACAGTAGCAGAAGATTGTGTAACAGAGTTAACGAACACTTTGTTACGAAGAAATTTAAGCAGGCTGTTTGAGATTATGTTTTGCATTCTGCACTCTGTGCTGCCGTGCGAATGTTAGTTTACCTCCGTTTTGCGGCTAGTGAGCAGGAGTGGAAAAGTCAAAAGTCAGTCTTCGTAACACTGACCTAGTAGGAGCTGACGTTAGGCCTCTTTACGGCTGTCCAAGTATTGTTGTACCTGATCATACTAATCTAATCATACTAAGATTTTTCACATTCGGGAAAATTCGTGTCGATCCTCTTTAGATAAAACAGTGTTGAATTGCTGGTTGCAAAAGAAGATTCGAGAAAGAAATCATCCAAAATATCTCACTTGTTATAAATTATTAAGCACCAATATTTCGTTGCCTTTCTCGGTTCTTTCAAACGGGGCAAATAGCTGAACAAATTGAAAGTTTAATTGCTACCAGTTGATCGACAATCAACTTGAGATAAGCGATTTCATCTAGAATATACACCCCTCACGTATTTGAATCTGCCTTTAAAGAATTCAAACAACAAAGAATCAAACCCTTAAGCTGTGCAAGCGATAACATAGTCATGAAGGTCTTGAACTATTTCACTTTTATTTAGAAAATCTCTTTGATTTTCACTAAAAAGTTAATGCAACAAGTTGTGTGAATTCCAAGCATTTTTCAGTTGGACGTTTAGTTAATAATATCAGACATTGTCTCGTCGCTTTATAGATAAATTGAAACTCATTTCCGTGAGCGAGAAATACCTTTCAAACAGATTTTCAAGTATCGGACTGATCCTGGCTATTGAAAGTCAACGAGAACAAAAGGCGATTTGCTTGTCAGTTTATCCTTGCAAATCCAAACACGTCGTCTAAGAATACAATGACCACATTTATCGTTTTGTGACATCTCTCAGTCATGTAAACCAAATTGAACTCAGTCAAAGAAAAGAGTTTTGATCTTGTAATTGGCACAAACTTGCTGCCAATAAAATTATCGAATTTGAAAACTATTACTGTGATAATTGTTTGTCTTAGCAGACCGGATACATGGAATAAGATAAACAGTTTGTTTCATTTCCTATACAAGGCGTCGTAAGACGCCTGATGTCACCGGGGTTGTGCGATACCAACCTCGATGTTGCAACTGCAAAAGCCAACTTGTCTAAGCGTTGATTAGTAAGAAATACTTTGACAAGTCTGTAAGTAAAGAGAACAAGTCTAATTACTGTTTTGTACTGTTTTTTTAGGCGTGTACAATTCAAAATGACCGGTTCTGGTGAGCAATAAAAGGAAAGCCTTCTGAACATTTTCAGCTTATATGAAAGAGGTTATTGTGTTTGACAGGTGGAAAAGTGTGCGTAGATACCGAATTATTCAGTAGAATTTCAGTTTATCACTGTGGCACCAAAAATGGCCACTTGTATTTTGGACCGCATCAACTAAGAAATGACACTGAGATAGAATCAATGCATGTTGCACCTTTTCTTTCAATTTGTCTCTTGTGCCATTTGCACCCAAATCATGTCAACAAATTTGTCTTCCTTCCCCTCCTCCCCACGGGTTCCTTATCACTGATGGCCACTTTTACTCTTTTACAGTCTTGTTTTAATAGACGTAGCTAAATAAGATAAGCTCAAATGAAGTGGTTTCCGGTATAGAGACATTTTCTTATCGTTGCTTTGTACGATGACCATGTGTAGGGCCATATTTGTTAAGCCTTAGAACAAATATATCTGTTTTTAACACGAATTCAAATTGATGCTGGTGGTTCAGCAATTGGTCCCCATTTCAAGACACCTTAGTTAGTATGTATGGGAGACCTTGGGTTGTAGCGTTAAGGTTGGCACACTTGGAGACAATTTAACTTACTTACCGAGACAGTAGAAATCAGTATTAAAACGAGTAGAAACAATATGTGACAATGACGCGTCAATTGGGCAACAAGGAGATTAACTTCATTCACACCATCCTTACAAGAATCCCTCGTGAGCAAATGTGCAGGTAAACAGTTCGCGGAATTGATCCTTCCATGGCCGAGCAACCTTAGGTAAACAAATAATCAGTTTTAGTATAAACAGACATAAGTGATGCAGGATATACCGACTAAACAGTTGATGACGTCTGGGAATACCGCAACACAAATCATTTCTTTAGCAGTTAGTTCAATGGAGTGACCTTAATGTAAAACAGATTACTAAGTCCAATAAGTGCAAAATTATGAGAAGCCCGCGTCAGGCAACATGTTCGTTTTCCTGAAGATAATCCTGCCTTCTTGATGAACTTCAAGCTAAGAACTATATGTTGATTTTCTAACTGCACGGGGATTTCTATTAAAGCCTATTTAAGCCTTGTAAGCTAAAGGGTACTGTTTATTGAAGTACTTAGCAGAATTGGCCCACCATCTGGGTGGAAAGACTCCGCTGTTTAATCTACCTTCGAAGTATATTAACACTCAATTCATACAAAATCCGCGGAATAACAAACATATACTGACAAATAGCTTTAAGAATTACACATTACTCGATTTTGATGTTTTCATGGTATTACCGGAACACATTATTCACTGTCATGTGGGTTGTATTAATGACATTCACACATGGATGCGTTAACACGATTACCAAAGCAAGCGGGTGGGTTGCGATTACGTACGGGGTAACCCTCCGACCGTCAGACTTTATTAGGAACCACTCAATACTTTTATCCTGTCACAATCCAAACTGGCCACAGCCATTATCGACAGCTCTTGAAGTGCTTGCAAAGACTTACGCTTTTCTATGTTTACTAGTTGAAGTCTATGCTCCTTGAAATATATGAGATGGAAGCAAATCCTTTCTCAATTGAGAATATCCTAAAGAAAGATACTCAAGTGCCTAAATCACCTCCAGTGAGCAGTGAAGAAGAGGAACCAAAGGCAACTGCCGCTTTATCTCTAGCAGCAAAACTCGCAGGTAAGCTAGACATGAGCAGAAGCTCAAGTGATTCTCTCTCCTACTACACAGAAGGATAGAGTTTTGACATTGAGCTTACTAATGCGAAAATTGTTTTAACCTGGAACCGGCGCGCGAAATTAAGAGATTAATTAATTCTAGATGTATCTCGGTTTGTTCTTTGACTAATTTAAGTTTTGCAGGACAAATTTCTGTGTATTTACGACCAGCGTAATGGGTGTACAGGAGTCGATATCATTAGCTTGTGCTTAAAACCTTGACTAATTCCATAGTCGCTATTGAGAGAACAAATGATTGAAAAGCTTCCAATCCTGGCTACACATTGGTGATAGATGATTTGCGATCAATTGACAGAGAATTAAAAAACTTAGACGTCCTCTGTGGTAATAGTCAACTTAGTTGCTATACAAATATCTATCACAGGAAACTCTTGGAAAGTTGGGAAAAAACTAGCAATAAAACCAGCTTGCGGTTCACTCTCAATTGAAGCGTTTGCATCGCTCCTAATTTTCAGCCTGGGGTTTTTGCACTACTGAACTATGCAATGCAACTTGCCACGCTTCGCTTTAATTGAGTTAGAACAAATTAAACACCGTACCTCTGTTAACTAACTCAATCCGAGTTTCGCATTATCAGGTCTGGTTTATTTTTCTTTAGTTTCGAGAAGGTCAGCCAACTACACATTACTTATGTAGTGTTTGTTACCGTTTATTTCAAGTACCTTGGCACAGGAAATCTCAATGAACACCTCATGAAAGAAAAAGACCTTGTTGGACGTAGAATGCTTCGCTAATACAAACACCAAACCCATAAAGTACCTAATGAGGGTCATCAACTTATAGCATTTCCTACATAAGTTTGAATCCAATAAACTGTAAATCCAATCCATGAAGAAACAAGTGGCGCCAGAATAGATCGTATCTCAATTTGGTTTACAGTTAGGACGTCTTCAAAGAACGTTCAGAAATCTTTCTAAAAGTAAAACTCTATGTGTTTTCAACTGAAGTTTAAACAGGAGTCTAAGAAGCTAAGTCGCTTTGATGCGGGTACGTTTATATTAGCTAAATCGTTCTAATCCTCTCGTCAGCTATTTAACAGACCGTTTGGGCTTTATCTGGCAAGATCGCGTGCTGATCGACTTTGCCTTTTCTTGATTCGGTGAAACAGGGCCAAAATGTGCTCTACGCTGATGGATTGCTTTACTAATTCGCGGCTGGTAAGAATGTTTTAAGATACAAGAATACCGCGTACATTGAACAGATCCTTTTGGAAGGTTCATGTTGAACCTCAAATCGAAGACTCCTAGAAAATGTATCAAATTCAATTTTATTAGAGTGTTAAATTCAGTTTCTTTCATATGCACCTTGCGAAATTTCGTTAAATACTTTTAAATCCTACTGACACATCAAAGGAATTTTCTTTGTGTACCTAAGATTATAAAGGTATTTTAGACACTTTAAGAAATGAATAACTAATTCTGTGTTGAGATTAAGTGTTTATAAACATGGTGTATTGGAACAAGTGTGACAGATCATCATTAAACGGATCAACTTTCTATCCTCGTGGATTCACTTCGAATTAAGCGGCGCAAAGACAGCTAGACCAGATAATCTTGTATAACAAACGCGCTACTGGAGTTCTTCCTGACAATCTGTTCGTTCATGCTGCACAGCTCAAAGGAGGACAAGTTTGCAAGTTGAACACAGCGATTTCTTTTTCTCCAAGATAAGTCTTGTGTCCTCTCAAACAACATGGTCAAGTCATTGGTCAAGTCATTTTACCGGTTTTTTCTCGACATTACTTTTTTCACTAATTTGTTAAGGGCTGTAATTAAGATTTCATGGCATCTTTATCGTATTAAGGTTTAACCAAGAGGTGACCGGCTGGAGTGCGCTAGCTACCATATTCTCATTAAACTCAACACACGCAGTGTTACTTGGACAGGTCATTAATTATTCCTTGTAGCGGCAAAGAAACCGATAGAAAGCTGATACTTGCAAAGTGTATAAGAATTTCCATTGAAATTGTTCCTCTGGCTATATGGGAAGCTATCTGTTGCGAGGAACTATCTACTCAGGGTTTGAACTTCTGAGAGCGTTTGGCCCTTTCAGTGTACAAGTAAAATCGAGCTAGAGATACGCCTAACCTGATGCATACCGTCCTATGCGCTTCAGCTATGCAAGTTATCGAGTTTATACACAAAATCCATTGCAAAGCATTTGAGCTATTCATCTCGTTTCTTTTGTAATTCATAAGTTTAAGTGCGGACTGTTTGCTCCTTTACAAACCGCAACAAACATTTCTTGAGTTGCTAGAGTGTTGGAGAAGAAAAAATATTCGTAAACTGTGGTTGGGGTTGGCATTACAAATGGCGTACACAGAGCATTTGCAGGCCATGTGGTTGAGAAAGGAGATCATTGCAGACATGAAACAAGAAGTGTTGTTTTGAAAAGCTTTACTGTGCGACCACACAGGCATAAAATGAAACTTGGGAGGAGATTAGTTTACGTATTAGTGATCATGGCTCCAAGAACAAGCCAAATTTTTTCGTTCCTAAGTGAGGTAGCCTCAGCATGTTTCCAATTTGAACTTTGCTCTTCATACTAATAGACTCGAAACCAAGCTATTTAGCTGCTGATAGTTATTCTTATGCGATTTGAGTAAATAATCCTAATAGTCGTCAGAATGGATTGCTACATTGAAGACAAGTCGTCTTGTGCAAAATTCACTTTTCCCAGTAATGAAAATAAACTCAAACACTTTCGCTTCATCTGTTTGTCTCAAAACAAGGAATAATCAACGCAGTATTTGACTTCTACTCATCCGCCACCCAATATCACACTCGGGAAATCAGTCAGTGTTCTTAGCTGTCAGTTTGATGTATGAGGCGTTGAGCACTCCTTGCCACTGTTCTATTACCACTTGACGCCATGCTGTTAAAATGCAAAGCCTGTCTTCTCTTTTGATTCAGGAGTTGATCGTGCCAGAGGCTGTTTCTATAATCACTGCTTAAAATACACGAGCACTTTATCTGCTGATCCTTCACACGGGATTAACATTCACAGCTGAACAAGAAAAACGGGACCAGAAAGCACGAGAGGTCCACGAGCTATCCATGCCATCATTAGCGATTTTCTTTCTGCTCAATGAAATTTTAGCTATCTTCAGACGAAAATTCCTCATAAATGCTTCGTTATATTTAAAAAAATGAGAGTAAAAAGCATAAAACAATTCTATCGAGCCACTAGAACTCAGATTCACGTTCTAGCAATGCGGCATGCGTTAATAGTCTCTTACTCGCAATCAAAGAAAGCTTCGATTTGAAAATCGTTTTGGCAGCTAGTCAAGTGTTGGCTCAGTAGAAGATGATTTTGATTACTTGACTGACTGAGATTGTTTTCATTTTTAGATGTGATTCTTGAAGCTCGTAAGGAAAAGAGTAAAAGAGGCAGTCGGCGCACGCGCACTGCCTTCACCCACCAACAACTCGCAGCACTTGAAAAAGTATTTAATAAAACACACTATCCGGATGTTGAAGTCAGAGAACAGCTTGCTGCAACTACTACATTACAAGAAGCAAGAATACAGGTCAGTTATTCAAGAATAAACGTTGGTTCTTTGAGTAATTAACCCAGAGGGTTGTTTCAGAGTATAAATTTACATTGAAATATTTTGTTCATTTCCAGGTGTGGTTCAAAAACAGAAGAGCGAAATTTCGCAAAGACCAACGAAGACATCTTGCCTCAGAGCGAGAGCACCGCAACAGTCTTGCAAGCGAAGACGATCCTACTTACATAACACCCGTGTATTACCAGTCCCCTCACGGACATATGTCCCACACGCCTATTCCTCATTACTGGACTCCCAACGTACACACAGAATGGACCCCTGAGACTTCGATGTTACCAGTCAGCGGCACTTACTATGGACATCATGCACACGCGACAATAAGTTCTACGCCTGTGCCTACGAACACTATTCACGTACCGGAAGTCGGTTACGGGAATCTTGTCTTACAACGTGCGCATGCGCA
>OCZR010733409.1:0-19915 GCA_900234385.1 Anemonia viridis | reverse complement strand
TCTTCGGCAAAAGTGTTCTGCTATTGAAAGACGATTAAATATTTTATGATTGTAGTCATCAAGAACCCTCTAGTCTTCACCACAAGTGTTCTACTTGAACTATGTATGTCAGTGTTGCATTTAATTAACCATTTATCAGTCATGGTTAACTTCTATATGATTGCTGGTCTTCGGCAAACGTGTTCTGCTATTGACGATTAAATACTGTATGATTGAAGTGATTATGAACCCTTTAGTCTTCACTTGAACTATATGTGTAGCATTTAAGCGATTTGCTATTGAAAGACGATTGACTTCTATGATGATTGCAGGTCTTTGGCAAAAGTGTCCTGCTATTGAAAAAACGATTAATTGACTTCTGTTTGATTGCAGCCTCTAGTCTTCACTACAAGTGTTCTCCTTGAACTATGTGTTGCATTTAAGAACGGTTTGCTATTGAAAGACGATTAACTACTCCATTATTGCAGGTCATTTTAGTGATTAAAATCTAGAGCTATTAATTAGTCTTCACCACAAGTGTTCTACTTGAATTATGTGTTGCATTTAACACCGGAATCCGGAATCATTTAACATCAGAATCTTTAGCAAAAGTGGTCTACTTCAACTAAGTGTTGCAATAACACAAGTTTCTCATTCATCGTAATACAAGTTTCTCAATAAAACAATTATTGCAAATGACAATAATTGTTTTAATGTTAAGTATAAAAAGCTGCTCTACCTACTTGAACGAGTGTATTGCAGTCTTGCCTTCAAAACAATGTTAACTACTGTATACGTATATAATTGCAGATCATTAATCACCATTTCACTATTATAAACTTATGCATTTTGTGAATCAACTTGGCACCTATTTTCTTATCAGTGTTCATTGAAACAGGAGCTCAAATATGCGGCTTCATAACTTATTTTTCTTATTGCAGTAGTTAATGAACTGCCAGTACTTTTAACACCATAAACCTTTCTTTGCCGTCAATTGAAGGTATTAATGATTCATTGATATAGAACCAATACTTATTCATACACAAAAAGCTGAAGTTTCTTCAATCTCTACCTATTCAAAAAACTCGTTATCAGACAGAAATAGACTGTGCTATCAGTGAAGAGAAGAAAAAATTTCATACTTACTTCATACATACTTACGCGACACAGTACTTTTGCACAAAACCTATAGAAAAAGCTATCAATAGTGTGCATGCTAAAGATAAATGTTTATTGATGAGAGCACCAATAGAAAGCTCGTTAGATGTTAATTGCCAAACTTGAGGGAGCCCCAAAAATATCAACTTAATCAATCAATGACGTCAGCCCAAGGGATAAGCCAGATGTCATTTCTCCAATTTAAATATAATTTAATCTCGTCGCTTAAATTTCAACGACGTCTTTATGCTATTCTATTTATTTTTCCTATTCAATATTCTATTTATTATTATTATTATTATCCTTATTATTATCATTATCATTATTATTATTACTATTATTATCATCAATATGAATATTATTATATAAAAATATTCGTGCAAAACCCTAGAGTGAAAAGAGATAAGGATTTTGTAATTATAAGTTCAGTTGAGTTTCAAGTTGATTAAATTATGAAACATCATGATAACAACTGATAACGACTAATGTAATGCTTTTTTTCTTTGGCGTTCAAGTGCTACTAATGTCGCCGATCATCTGTATTCAAAAATGAATAGACCTTTTTAGCGATACGGTGGCCATTTTGAATTTGTAAGAAATTATGGGATACCAAGGGAGCAAATGAGAAATATTTATAAAGAAAAATATGGCGTGATTAATTTCTCCAATAATTTTTATGTCTTAGAGTTTTACATATGGCTCCAAATACTAGGAAATTCATATGATATTTAGATAGGTGTGTCAAAACATAGCATAAAAACAGTTAAAGATATACCGTAAAAGCTCTCCATAGTATAAATTTGCCCCCTCGGCATCCCATGATTTCTCACTAAAAACAATAGAATTCAAGATGGCCGGCATATCGGTAAAAAGGTCTATTTATGCAGTATGACTTTGAAATAATATAAGGCGAATTATCGTTGCTGACCTCTTGGTTTCATAGTTAAGTTTGTGAAGAGGTTCATAGTTGCACGAAAACGTCAAGTAAAGAGGTAGCAGCTCCGAACGCGTGTCTCTTAAAGAGCCTTTTGTTTCAACAGGGTCATTACGTGAATATCTGACCAGTTAAATGCCGATCTTTGCTTTTAATTGAAGTCATTTATCATAAGCAACAGACAATTCATCTATTAAAACCATTGTATATACCCACGAGGGAAGTTAAATGTTTTCATTTTATTTTTAAATTGAACCACTAGTGCCGTTTTATTGAATGTTGTTCCCAGGAAGAGCACGCAATTTTTTTTTCTCGGCACAAAAGCTCAAAAAATTTGAATTTCTATTGTTCGTTTTTATCAGTTGATTTTCCCTATTTATTCTCTTTTTGTATATTGAAATCCATGTGTATGGCAAGATTCGTCTGTTCAAAAGTTGGCTCAGAAAGCTTTAACAATTAACCCACATATTCGTAGAATTTCTTGTAAGGTTTATACGAGCTGACAAAATGTTCAAAAGCTTGTGCATCGATGCGAGATAAGCCTTTCAGTCGATAGTCGGTTTTAATCATTATTGCAGAAACTCAATTATATAGTGTCAATAGTTTTTCACCTACGGTGGAAAGTTTATGGTTTCTTAATTGCGGCCCACTAACTCATTGAACTTAGTGCTTGAATCTTTGGGATTTCAATATTATTCAGCTGTGTTTAGCCTCCCACGTTGAATACTTTATTTATAAACTTGTTTTCCCCTGCTCAAATTGTTAAGTTTGGAAGGTACGGTTGGTAAAGTGAAACGTGCACATGTTGTATTTGCTTATTAAGCGGTTGTTTTCCACACACCTTTTATTAACAGTTAATCTCTTAGATCGTTAAGATAATGGGTGGTTATTGATGAAAGACTTTTCAAAGAAAGAGGTACCAAACTTCACGCGTCTTTATTATGTAAAGGGTTTGGTTCATTGCCAGAGGCTCACCTCTTATCATGAGAAATATTATCAAAGAGCGTTGCCTTTGTAACTTGTTAACGGTTAAACATTCATAGGTGTGGTCAAAATAGTGTTAAAACATTAGGAACAGGTGGTTACACCATTAAATGCTACACCCTGTATTTTTGATTTACATATCTGCATACCTTATTCTTGCTAAGCAAATTTCCTTTCATCCAAGTCGAAAGAAATTAGGCTTATACAGATTGTAGCTAATAAACAACTTTTTAACCGTGGCTTTTCATCAGTGGTCAGTTTGGTATTGGATATTTCCTTTGTTTAATTATTTTATATTTTGTTGATGTTTTAAACTTACTACTCGAAAATTATTTTTCCTTTTGTTTATTTTTAAGATAAATGTTCAACAGTTCGTGTCCTTTCAGTATCGTGGTGTACTAGGAATTATTTTTAAACTCCAGTATCTCCTACAGTACCCGAGTGAATGATTCAAAGCAACTAGCTGACTTACATTTGTCGAAAAATAAAAAAAACTATTCCTGGTTACTTTATTCCTGACATATAATTTCTGATGAATTAAGAGACAGAGGTGTTCTTAAAGATCTTAAACTCGACTAGCATTGCCTGAAATAAAATAACACGATGTAACGCGCGCTAGAGAGTTGAGATTCTACTAAGTTAGATTCTTCTGATTGCATTTCTCTTGACTATGGAGACTCAAAGGCGTGCGTTGAAGTGCTTTTTAATGGCTTTAAAGCGTTACTAAGCTTTTATATCCATAGACTTTCAAAATATACACACTCTAGATGGTGACAGTATTACTTAAGAGGAAACTTCAGATTTTGTTACAAAGCTCAAAGAAACAAAGCGAGGATTATTGAGAACTTTGATTCGGATTCTGCAATGGCTTTCAAATGTTTTTCTTAAAACAAAACAATCTACTCAAACAACGACTCTTTCTCTCTTTCTCGGGTATATTATTAGTTGTACTCAGATAATGATACTGAAGCCTTGATATTTTACTTCTAGAAACATCATTAGAGACTTTTTCTTCGAAAAAGCCAATATAGTGCCTGAAGTCCTTTAACAACGACTTTCTATTATAAACTTGTTTGAGACGAAATTTAATCAAAAGAGTGTTGATTATTTAACAAGGATGTTTCTGTGAAACATAAAAGGGATAACAAAGAAGCATGATGCGACGATAAAAGATTAACAACTCTGGCAACTGATGCCTCTCGTGAAGCAAAGCACCGCGGACTGTGACAGAAAAAAGCAAACCCTCTCTATGAATTCGAGCCTCTGAGGATATTAGAATTTCATCAACATATTAAAATTGCGGACTCAATTATATTTCTGGTAGCTTATTGTTTTTCTTCAATTTTGTCTCAACGTTGCACTCTCTGCTAATGATCTGACTATTGCTATGATATTTTTTTAATATTTGCAGCGGCAAAACACCATATCGGTAGAACACACAAAAGTCATATTCATAATATTCAGTTTTCATTTTACATGCTTTTAAATAACAAAAAAGCAATATATATATATATATATATAATATATATATATTATATAACATTTTTGTCTGACGCATGTCAGCTAATGTCATTTGTAATAAGATAAACCAGCTGAGGCAGAGCAGTAACGAAACTCTAATTTTCGCGTTTCTTATTGTTTACTCAGCTACTTCTACTCGTAAATCTTTCATAAGCGAGCAACAACTGATATGATGTAAATTAAATAGTTTGCCAAAATAACGAAGTCCATTAACCAAACTGATTGAATCTTGCAAGCTAATTAAAAAATAACAGGAAAGTACTTCTGTTTAAGAGATATTCCTGAGGAAATCAGGCCAATCGACTAACAATTAGCCTCTGAATTTTTAATTGGCTCTTATGAAAAGATACATAAAATTTAATAAAAATCAAATTTTAGCATGTAGAATTCAGGAGGAAAATTTATTTATAAAAATCGTGCACCCAAAAAAACTGCACCCAATGGTTTTGTAGAAAACTTGCTCTGTTATTTGATGGTAGGTAACTTAATGGAAACTAAAGAAAATTGTCTTACAGCCGGCCAACCCCTTGGAATGTACACATATGGAGACAGTGAGCCTGTTTGCTCTTAAGTTTTTTATGAAAATAATTTGAAATGATAATTCATAACAGCCGTGAGAAAACCACTATATGTTCCTTTGGTTTTCTCTCAGAAAATTCTCACGGCTTGATGCAAAATTCAGATAAAACAGATTCGGAAATCACATTTAAGTTCATTTAGTCGGAGGTTCTGTTCATTTAAACTGCTCTGACTCGATACACCAATATGGGGAAAAATATAATACGCCTAGAAAAAAATGGAATCAGTCATAGAATTTAAAGACAACGGGAAGCCAAGGCATTGGTTTTTTCACACTGATTCATATACAGAAAGAAAGTTCATCAGAATTGAGGTTTGTATTAAGAAAAACTTCGCCTGGAAATTGAATTTCTGAGATTTTTTAGCTAATGCGGATTTGTACACAGTTGACAGAACAGGGATTTTTAATACATAGTCTTGATAGAGAAATACTACGTTAAATACTATACAGGACTTTTTCCTCACATCAACATCAGATACTATCGTATATTTCTTTTATGCAGAAATATGACATTTGAATTGTAGATTTTGCTTTTTTGCTTCTGTATATAAAATTCAACATTTTAATTTTTTTAAGAAATAGTTATTTTTTTAAATATAATATAGCCAGATATGGATTGGGTCTGTTAGCATTGCCGCGAGAATGGCTGTGTCAAGTCATTAATAATATACTCAATCTAGAATTACTCAATCTAGAATTTAGTGTAATTTTATTGTACAGTATTCTTAGTTGTTGTTATCTTTGTGGAAGAGTTCATGAGACTGACCTCTCACTGAGTCAATTTTTCAACTCGACGTCTTCATTAAGGTTTCCGATCAGACAATTTGACAAAACACTGAGACAAAATATTAAAGACAATAAGGCTAATATTATTAAAAAAGAAAAAGAAAGAAAAAGAAAAAAAAAAGGGAAAGAAAGAAAAGAAGGTCAAAACTGAATTTCAGATTTCTCGCTGAATAACAGAAAAAAAGGTTATGAGTAAAACAAGATCATCTTTATAAGTTGTTGCTACGACAGCCCGAAAAGTCTCGAAAATTAATAAAACAAATTCACTGTATTGTACTGAAACAGTTTACTGTATAAAATATAGTGCTTTCATAACCTGTGTGTTTTAATTAATTTCATCGCAGTGGTCCAAAGTTTTACATTCAAGTATCAAAGAAAATCATTGTCTTAGAAAAGCTGTAGATATCATCAAAATACCAAGATTCCATCCCCTAGTTACTCGATGTTCTAAATTTCGTTGAAGCATTTTTCCAAATGTCCATATTAACTAGTTTCATTTCACTTCAATCAATAACAGATTAGATTCTATTCATGCATTTACCGCCTAGATCATTTCCTTTTGATCGCCCCCCGAGAAAATATTATTTCAATGCAAAAAAATATGAGTTTTTTATTTTTACTTTATTTATACAATTTTCGCAGCTTGAAAATGATGTGTATGAATATATGAATTTCAATTTATCTCAGTTTGCCTATAAGCCCTGACATTTATCAAGCCTGAAGGACAAACATTCGCGTATGTCTTGTTACTAAGTGAGATTACGTACGTACGTGTAGACCTCTAATGGTTGTTTTCATCGGATCCCTTAATTGAATATTGATCGGGATGGAATAAGACTGGAATAGCCTGGCCGAATCAATATTTGTCATGTATATATTCTTTAGATTATGCTATCGGATATTTTCATCAAAAAGTCATTAAAACAGTTGTCACCGAGTGAAGGAAATACTGATTAGAAAATACAGACTTGAGAGGCTTAATAGTCGAAAGAGACGTGTTATATTCATTAGTCCCTTTGGTTCCGACGATCTTTCTAATCACTGTAGCTTAAACAAGGCACACCTGTCCTTAAAGCTAGCTGCAACAACACCACATCAATTCGAAATGTTTTTGCTGAATGATTGTATTTCTTACAAGGAATTCCCATTAGATAGTAACAAACATCATTATAGATAACACCTTTATTCCTCAGAATGACACATAAATTTCAGGGTAAAAATATAATAAATTAGTCGCCTTTGTGTCTATATCGTTAGTCCTCTAGTTAAAATCATTTGAAAATCGAGTAAGCATTCAAGGAAAGGCTTCACAGCCCTGAGAATTCATCATCTGTAGACATCATTTTCCATCGTTTGAAGAGACAATGTTTCAAATATTAGTCTTCCGGCTTTGTATTAGGGATTTACACCTTAGGCCGTAGTGTCTCGTAGTTTAATGGCTACGAGCGAAAAAGAAATGTCACTCCTTCGTTATCACAGAGGGTCTGTCTTAATTTGAATGTTTCAGCTTATTTGAGGTCTTTTCTTTGCTATCTCGTCAATACGAGTTCTTTGTAACTTTTTATTAACTATTGATACATTCAAGAACAATAATTTCCTGCTTCGAATAAATTGAAGAAAAACTGCAATATTCCCGAACAGGAAAATGAAAAATATGAGCTAGGGTACCTTGTTTACCTAATGGGTGAAAAACTAAAATTTTATTAAAAACTAAAAAAAAGAAATTTTAGTCTCATCATGGGCGTTTTCCATGAGCATTGATCGAGTATTGATCGAAGAATGCTTGATTGTTTACAACGAAAAATAAAAAAACCCGAGCAGGAGAACAGGGCATTGAGTCTTTTTTCACTTTTCCAGGATAGTAAAACAACAAAGCTACAGCAGTAAAAAGCTAGAAACTTTGTACCTAAATGCTTTTAAAGCTTAGAGTATCGACTAGAGACAACAACTAGAATCAGCTGTTACTCACAAAATTAAAATGCTAGGGTATCTCTCTATTGTATGTCCAAAAATTAATTTTTTTTATCGTGTAATAACAAGAAAGACACAGGGAGCCCTTTATTGATATAATGAATTCGAAATCATACAGATTCATAATAATAACTTCTTTACCGAAAACATTTCATCGCACCGGGGAAAACTAAAATATTTGGCATACATTCATGAAAAACGCCTGAAGTCAAATCTATTTTCCAAATGTTCTTTATATAGCAGATTTATATAGCTGAGAGACGGAAGCGTATTTACCGTTGTTGAACTGTGGTTGCATAGCTAAAAGGTTCACCAGAAAGAAAAGCTAAAAATTATTTGTCATCAATTTAAGTTAGAGAAAAAAATAGGACTCCAAATCCATATCCATATTCAAGGTATTCTTTACTCGATATTTAGGGATTAGATAGATATTAGGAACGGAAGCGTATTTAGAATATACAGCTGAAGAGTGGACTGAGTACTGCATCGTCTTCTTGATACTTCAAAGAGTTAGTGATTGAAATGATAAAACAAAAAAGTAACAGTTTCCGGCAGTGAGTCGTATATTTGATGAGTCTAGCTCCTTTCTTTTTTGTCAAGTAGAATAGAGTGAACCTACAGAAACATAATTAGTCGTCTTTCCATGTAGTAAGAAGACAAGGCACAGGAGGGAGTCACTTGCTGAGTTTTCAAAATCTTTATTTATTATTGCTGGACCGCATGCTTTACCAGCGTCAATCTAGGTTGCTTGGGCAAACAAGTTTTCTGAGAAAAAGAACGCGTACCCATTTGCTATTGATTTTATTTTCATTTTTACGCCTGAGAAAATAGTTTCAAAGATAAATACATGTACAGCGTGTGTCAATTCAGCTTTTTTAGTTCACCGCTATTAAAACCCCGTTAAAGCTTCATTTTATTGGTGTTTCATTCACAAAGTAATTTTGTTTGAATATAATAAATTAACACTACTTCCGCTGTGTCCGATAACAGGTCGGTCAGAAATTTAGCGTCGGTTATGAAATTCATATCTTTTCTGATGCTCCAAAAAATTATAGTGTTATTCTCTGAAGGTTTGGGCGGAGAACTGTTCCACTAAGAGGAGACCTTTTCTTAAACTTAAAGATTGCTTATATTATATACAAACGCGTTAAATAACAAGAGAAAAAGAACAAGAGGTTTGGAGAAAAATATAGTAAACAATGCCTTGAAGTGTTCGGATATGTCCTAATTATAGTGCCATCCTTCGAGAAAAAAATTCGATCACTGGTTTACTTTATTGCATTAAATACTTCTTCACTGATTTGTCATATATTTCATGGCTATTATCTGGGGTTACTGATATTTTCCTTTTCTTGGTTTGAAATTGCTCGCATTTTTCTTGCATTGATGTGTTATTTTAACCATATGTTAAGTTCCCACGGTTCTCGGCCTTCAGCAAGCAGCTGCTGTAATCTAAACAAACAGTTATTAATGAAGAATGCATTAATTGAAGGCCATAATAGCTAGAATCGTGTCATTATGTTGTATATGGCATTTAGAACTGATTAGCATATTTGACGTATAGGGCTGTCTGAATTATTTGAAGACCGAAACAAAGATCTTCCTGACAAGACCTATTCTGCATTGTATCTTTTCTTCAATGAAGATAGTCTATTGAGGATATACAGATTAAAGAGACAGAAGCTAGGGTCCTTTTCAATGGAGTGGTAAAATCTCCTTTTAAAACTCAACAACTTCGTCCACTTGGACTCAACACAATGTCATATATTAGAATAAAATATGCTAAAACTTGAGTTTTACTTGGGTGACGATAATTTTGCTGCTTAGGGTATTAAGACCTCAAAGGAAACTCGAGAACCTTTCAAGATTGGAAGAAATCCAGATAGGAAATCACTTATTTGTAGAAGTAATCACCACCAAAGACTCAAGCCCAAGAAACCTTACACGGTGTGGATGTGTCGCCACACTTTATATTCACTCAGTAAAGGCTTGCCGATCATAGATGTTCAACATCAAATCAAACCAGATTGAAAAAAAAATTCAATTTTCTTTTTTCAATTTTGTTGTATTTTCAAAAAAGAAAGAAATGTCCTCAAAACGCTACTTTTACTAAAAGTGTACATCATAAATGATAAGTATAATTTTTCGGGACAAATCATGTCCTTTTAAAATGTTTTTGTACATCAGTTCAAGGATTGCCTTTTACATTTTTAAATCGATACAAATCCATAATTGCTCAACCGTACACTTGCTTACATCTTCTTTGATGTTTTGACTCAAAGTACTCAGTTTTCCTTAATTAGATTTTTGAATTTTGAAGTTAAATTCCACAATGTGTGATGGCCAATCATATTATTTACTCTTCATCTGCTAATTTCTATTCTGTGTCTAAATTAAAAAGCTATCTTGTTACACCGTACCGCTAGAGGTGCTTTGTCTCGGTATATTTTATTCAACATATTATCCCTCAGTCTTAATTATTTGTACTAGTTTAATTGCCACCGGTAACGCGATAAGCCATCGATTCTTTTCACCATAGGAAGTAAGTCTTATTAATATCTGTGGTCTTTGTTTAGCTCATGTCCAAAACAGAAACCTTTATAAAAGACAATAAATCGAATCGAGAAAAAGGCTTACATAAAAAAAGGGGGATATGTTTTAGATTTCAGCTTGTGTTTTGTCTGAAATTTTAGAAACTCTCCCAGACCAGTGTATTGGTTATTTCCAATTTTAAAAGCAGTCTTTCCTCTCACTCTTTGACTTCATGAACAACCCACGGAGCTTTAATAAGCAATTGGATTGCCGCTCTAACAAAGTATTTCGCAACTCACCTTTGCCCTTTAGTTTAACTAAACATATATGCATTTATTACAGTTGGTGCAAAACAACAGCCTTTGAGAGAGGTCGCTGTGCACGTGGTCTGTATATGTATCTCTTCGGCTGAAAGATTAATAACTCTGTATCGTTAGATAGCACCACTAAGTGCATAATAGCTGCTATTCTTTATCTGTGTTGGGAAATCCAACGTGATGAAAATTGTCGCCGATTGTTTGACAAAAATTCTTAGAACAAAACCGACAGTGTTTACCAAAGCCAGAAAGCAAATTTAATAACAAAAACGAGCGAAATAGAGGCTTTGCTTACAGATACTTCAAGGCCCTCGCCCCCGTAATTCTATACCTTGCTAGAATTTAGAAAGAAAGGATATTTTGATGATTACCTTTGGTTATCTACTGGATGATTTATAAAAGTGAAATTGTGATCATAATATAGCCTTTTATCAGCAAAATTCATGGAACTGATTAGTACATCCTCTTATGCCTCAGGAGATTATAAGTACTGATCGTACCCCTATTGCCGCTCAACCATGCACATGTCGTTCAACCATCAGTAGAGGCACCTTGTCACCGAAAACCGTCGTTCAAAACAAAGTAGAGATGCGAATCTTTGAGCTAATGACTCAAGTCATTAAATATTCATGGAGGGGTTCACTGGAACCGACGATTTGGTAAATGAATGTCAGGTAAATGAGTCTACGAAGCCAAAAAGATGGACTTGGCACCTTCTACGCGAGAAAGACGTCTAAAACATCTTCATTACAGCAGCCGATTTCGAGGCTTGAAAGTTAGTACACTTTCTAATCTTAGGCTTGTTTTTTCGTTGAATTTTCTGGTTAGACAGCGCATGCGCAAAACATTGGACGTCTTTTCCACAAATCCTAGGCTGTTATCGAAAATTACGTGATGAAGTTCAGGCAGGTCATCAAGTGTGCGACTTTGTTCAATGAACATGCACGAAAAAAATCGTGATTGTTAATCTCCCGACTGAGATTTTGAGGAAACGCCAAAAGACCCTCGAGGTTTTGCATAAATACTGTGGACATTTTCAACAAACAATAGGAATTTCCCCACGTTTAAGGAAATCCCAAACTCATGATCGTATCCACTTAACAACGAGGTCTTTGAGACGTATCTTTTCTATTCTTTTCATCCTCATAATAAAAAACCTTGCCTGTTTAATGAATCAATAAGCTCCAACGTGCTCCATATTTGATGTTTTACGATGGGCATTAAACGCTCTTCTCGAGTGTTACAGTCAATGTGTTGACATTATGTTAGAACAATGCTCCTACTATTCCACCGTTAATTAAAATATTTCACTTTATAAACAATTCTCGATAAAATTAACCTAGTTTAGTTTCTAAATGTTGTTGGCCACACAGCTAGGCTTGGCACATTCCCCTCCTGTACCTGTATGGTCAAAGGGTTCATTGGGTATGTTTTAGCAGAGCACGATACAAGAAACCATGGGCAAACTTTCCCATATTGATTATACATTCATGGTTTATTTTAAAGCTCAGAAACATCTGCTTCACCTATTTAAATCTCTACAAACAAAAGAAATCTAATTCACTGCATGGCGTGGGTAACACCTTTAATAAAGATGAGAAGCTAGAGTTGCAGTTACTCGTTCGAAATGCAACTCCCAACTCGTCAGAACTCCCCAACATTTGGGATTACCTACTCCTTATAATGAATTATGGAATGTAGTCTTTTGTATATTTCTTTTTATTTTGCCTTCAAAACAAAATGCTTGCTTGCGTTGAATGAGAAACGAGCATGACAATTAAGACAAAGATATAGGTGCTTAGAATAAAGGATATCAGACCAGTAGTGCACAATTTAGACGGCCCTTTACAAACCTCATGTGTCGTGAATGGACCAATCATGGCTTGTCTCCACAGAGTATTCCCTAGTGGTGATTGAATGAAAAAAAACCTATTGATGCCATCGCAGGTTGCTGCCAATTGTGTAAATTCTAGAGCGTGTGTGCACATAATACCTGTTCCATCTTTCTATTAATGGCTCTTCTTCTTGAAAAGTCACCCCGCAGCTGCTGCTTGTCTGTTAAACAATTACACATTTGCAGCTGGGATGGGAAAGAAGGCCATTAGACCCAGCAACGGACACTAGGTTAATCTTTACAAAAGAGCTTACCGACATCACCGACAGAAACAATTAGCCAACCTTTAAGGTATAATCTTAGGGAATCTTCTTATGTCCATAGTCTTTGGCCCTCTATCCCCCCTTTGTTGCCTGGGCTAACGCCTCATGCGTGCACACAGCCAGTGCCCCTCAATAACAACATTTTAAGTGCGTGTATCGGGTTAAAGAAATTTGATTTGTCTGGGGAAGACAAAGTATATCGATTAATGCAGTGTAGAGATTTAGGGCGTATATATGATGCCTCCCTCAGTGAGGCCTGGCTGTACACGTGCCCCCTATGTAAGTGGACCCCATTTAATTATCCACGTCCCATTGTGGAATGCTCAATCCTAAACCACTCCACACTTGAGCAGACTTAGTTAATTACGGCTCTACAAGTATTTTGTCTTAATGGGAACCAAAGGCCATAACTGCCTTGTTTTTGCTTTATCTCTTATCCCCTTACTACAAACACAAATGTTGTATGTTTTTTCTTCAAATATGGTCCACGTGTGAAAGATGGTAACAGTGAAATGCGTTTTTTTGGTCGTTGTGAGAACGAGATAAGTCAATGATCGTATCCCTAACACACTTGCTCTTAGGAAACAGGTAGCAAGAGAAAGGAAAAAAAATTCACCCTTGGGAAGATAGTGTCGGTGCCATAAGGTCTGCTAAGAGCGGAAAAATTGAGAAACCCACCCAACGTAAAAAAACCTCAGAGATTAGGAATGTAGATATGCCCAACAATACACACCAAACAAACCATTGCCAGAAACAAAGAATTGTGGAGCAAAAGATACACCTTTTGCTTGTCGACTCTATTTGAAGTTTAAACTTGAGATACAGTATCAAGGACTCAAATTATGCGAAACAAAAGGGCTCAGTCTAAACTCATTAATGTCTAATTTGCATGCATGGTCAGCCACTGTAGAGCACAAACGAATGGCTCAGCTTAATAATATCTCCTGGTGTCGTGTCGTTTAGACCTTTTGTCTTACCCAGAAGTTCTAAGTAAAATCCCCCATGATCACACACGGTTATAGAAACTGCTTGATAATAACTTGATCAAAGATCAACCCCACCAGATAAACCATAAATTAATGCATACATATTTTCTCAAGAAATCTTTACTAAATTTGCCTTCTTTTTTCTCATTTCTTTTTCATTATAAATTGTAATATACATAATTTGTATTTGTTGTGAAAAAATTGACTATTAAAGCTATTTACAAGATTTGTTAGATTTCTATTTAAATATTTCCTTTTTATCTTAACCAAGTCCACTATATTACAGTCTGACGAGATGCCAGATCGAGGATATCCTATCGATAAGTAAGGAAAGCACACAAAAAGTGTAAATCCATCTTATTCATGTTTCTATGTACCAGTCGTATATTTTCGTGTTTATCAAAAAATAATTTGAACTTTGTTAAAATACAATTAACATTAACTTTGTTTCCCCCCCAAATATAACTGTAGTGAATAGTTGTTGTACTTTCATAAAGGAGACGTAAATATTGAAGGGTTATCCATTCTAGGGTCTTCGGGCGTCCAAATCTTTGCAGTCATAGTCGATGTTACAACTTTGGTCTTTTTGGAGTCAGTCCAGGATAGTGAATGGCCAGTTAACGGTGGAAGGCCGTATTCATTCTGTGAAGCTGTTTACAATAACACAAAAGTAGAAATGAGCAAAGGTGTTTTTGTACGGAAAATGCCACACACAAACAAATTATTAGGCAATGTTATGGCGAAGGCGAGTATTTTGATTAAATTGTAGTTTTATATACGTTTTCAAGGCTAGGCTTGTATCTCGAGACGATTAAAAGTGAATACTCATAGTAAGCGTTAGCAAAAATGCAAAAATAAGCAAAACGTCATATTTTGAGGAACAGTCGCTACATGAATGTGAGAAAACTCCAGATGGATTGAGATCCAACTTGAATAATTATAGCGCAGTTGTATAAACGGAATAAAAATGATTTCTTACCGAATCCTCGATGACATATCATCACTTTTCTTGGTTGCTCTGTTCGTGAAGGTTGCAATGCTTGACTGTGACTCATATCAGAGTTGATCATCTCTGTTAAAAATCCTATATAACCGATTGCCAAGCGTAAAGTATCCACCTTGGACAGTCTTTTCTCGTAAGGCAATGTCGGGATGTGTTTCCTGAGTCCCTCGAATGCTTCGTTGATGCTTTGCATGCGTTTTCGTTCACGGAGATTTGCTGCGTGTCTTTGAGCTATTTGTTGGTTTTGAGATTTCCTTCGTCGTTTACGCTTCAGATTTTTATCGTCAGGACTCGGAATCGAGTAAGTAAACTGTGATGGCATCTGAGTTTGGCTCTCAAAAAATGATGTTTTCTCCATTGTTGAGTTAAGAATTTTTACTTAAACGTAATTTTTGTATAAAAAAGAAACTTTCACCTTTGCAATCGTGTAAGCCTCTCAAACTGGCACACAGTTATTACAAGTCCGGCTTATAGCCACTTTTGGGCGTTTGCTCGACCAATCACAGTTGAGAACGGCTGGGTAATTATTTTATATGTGCCATGTCAGTTCCTATTGTTTTCGACATCCTGCCGAATTCACCAAGTGAGAGAGACTTAGCTATTCTATGAAAATGTATCGAAAAAATAACAATAGAAAAGCATTTAAGTCTACTACAAAACCAATATAAAAAGAAAAATCGAAGAACTCGCAATTATAAAATATCAAGGTCATCAGTTTGTCGTTCTTTATTTCAAAAATATCGAAATCATCAGATTCCCCTTACACATTTGAATTATTCCGAAACTAGTTTGTCTCGTTGTTTAGAATTGGCTGAGGTTTCCATACTTAACTCATCCAATGCACTAAATGAACAATAATACGACTGGGGCTTTTATTATGCTAAACAGCCAGAAACATAGCAACTCGATGTGTACAAATACAGCAAACAAATTTCTTATTTCAAGAGGTTGTACAAAGTGTATTTCAGAGGAAAAAAGGTGCCACGTTTTGTAAACAATGCTAAATACACTGAGCGCTTCTCGGGAGAAGTTATCTCGAAAGTTAGCAAATGCAAGTGCTATTACTTTTCTTTTTTCGTCAAGTGGCTGTTTGAAGTGAAGAAAAACACCAACTTCCGTAGATCGACGTCACTTAAACTACCACCAGTTTAAACCCAGCTATCACCGTAAATTAAAGTCTTCATTGAAATCTAAATCCTATAAACATTTAGATTGATTTCACGCTGGTTTTATTTCAAGCTGAAAGAATATGATTTGGATAACAAGAAGTATATTCGTGAAAAATACTACGACAACCAACAGACGTTCAAATCATCCGTTATGTCTGTCAAAGAAATAAAACATTAAGAGGTGCTTGATATCTTTTAGTGTCTCTCCATAGAACATGTAAGAAAGTCGTAGCTTTTTTCGATACCTTGTAACCATTGAATTGAAGTCTACTCTTTGTTACTTTCGGATCATAAACCATTTATTATTTTTAAAAATGAGCTAAATACTTGTTAAAGCAATTACATTCGCTAGTTAAAAAACGATGTTGGCTTCTTTATAAACAATACATATATTATATACGAGGCACTAGAAAAGGAGGAGTTTGGTGTCAAAATACGACTGATCATGAACGACTGATTCTACCTCGCTATAGAAAATTTGATAGCGTAAGTCGATTATGAAAAAAAATTGTCTCTTTAGTTCCCAGAAAAAATGCACAACGCAAAAAAATATAACAAAGCACGATTAAATACAAGTAATATAATTAAGTCGCCTTGTGTAAGGCATACGAAAACGAGAAGATTCTCTGTCTCTCTTTCTTTTTCTTCCTATGACTGGTTAGTTCTGAAATGTTGTGATGGAATTAATTTCCTGCTCAATTTTGGATTTTATTTATTTATTTTTCCTTGTTTTTAAGGGCGGGTATTTAAAAATGAAGAAACTAACTAATACGAAGCCGTTTATCTCCATCCTGAACAATACCTCACCTGAAATTCTTTGTTATGCTTTCTGTATATTCTTTGACAAGCCTTTGTTTTTCATCCGATCAAGACATGTTATCTTCCTTGTTATGAACGTATATTGTGATGGAGAAATGTGCTGCGGCGAGAAACAAACTTAGAATTCGCGAAAATTTGAAAAACAAACACACACACACATAGAAAACATTTTTCTATTGACTCAAGAAAGATTTGATTTCAGCCAAGTCATCAGGAAGAACATTTGATCCTCGTAATGATTTCTTCAAATATCGAAGCTAAATAGCTTATTAATGTTGGAAGTGAAGCGGTTATTTTAATTTGGCAAACGGATTGCTTTTTCGTCCGATCCAATGAGGACTTTTTTCTTCAACTAGCAAAAAAACTATTTCCAAAAATCTTACAAAAACATGAATGTAACTTTAATTTATCATTCTTTGCTGATGTTCATGAAATTTCTTTGTTTCTTATTCTTATATAACCATAACTTGTAAGAAACCTCTATGTGGTGGGCAAAAGTTTAGTTTAGTATATATTGTTGGGCATATACATTTAATTACAACCATTAATACCAACGTAATAAACGTCTTTTGATTTTTCTTTTTTTCTCTCTCTTGCAATTTTCGGTAATATCATATGCCATATTTGAAACGCCATCTATTCTATGTATTCTATTATATTGGATTTTTTTGGAATTTAATAAAAATAGGACCATATTTCCCAAGACAAATTAACTCGTCATATAACTCCTTACAGTTGCTAATTTGCTATTGTATAGCTTAGTTCTTGAATCTTAATTAGTTTTAGAATCAGGTTTACCAAACAGTCAATGTATCCCTGTGACAGAAAAATGAAAGATTAATTATAAACCTATATTCCTAATACTCCCCTTGTTTTGAAACAAGTTCTTATATACAGACACAAACAACGTAATGCGGCCATTGGCTCGGTTTCTTCCGTTTAATAATCAACTATTTCATCGTAATTACGTTGTTTTTGATGCCAACGTTATTGTGATGGAAACATCAGTTTTGAGAACATTTTCACGAAAGTCCACCAATTGCATTGATGTGATTCACTGCCGATCCACACATGAATTAGAAAAAGTAAAAATTCATTTTGAACTGAGAAATATATAAAAATAAGAACCACGAAAAAAAGCAAGAAAAAGAATGGAGGTCATTACTAGTTGGTTAAACACTACACTTCAAGATAAGCGACGGATGAGTCTAGCTGAGCTTTTTTTTATCTCTCCTTATTTTGAGCTCTTTATGACATTAGGAAGTAATCTGCAAGTGTCGGTAATAAAGGCGTACGGAAGTGTTCCAGTACTTCATACCTCCCGAGGGCCAGTGCTTTGTTCACTGACTCTTATACAACTTCGACTACTGAAAATGACATAAATACTAAGCAATGAATATCAGGAAATTTTGATCTGGAAAGAAATTATTCGGGTCCTAACGATCTCCTTAAAAACCAAGTAGGAAGCCGGGATGTGGAGCGTTCAGAGAGTTGAAAATCCCAATAACCTGTTCATTATACACTAGAATGTTATGTTTACATTTTAATTCACTCGATCATGGCAAGTTCTCTTTACCGACAAGGACCTACTAATCCGGTCTAAGTCACATTGCCGCGTTTTGAAGTATTAAGCGGATAATGGGCAACTCATCAACACAAAACATTATATTTTGGGGTCTTTATCGGCTCGAAGAAGCGCGTGCATACACGCTGTAAAAGGTGAATATCGTAAACACATCGTCAAAACAAAATGACTTGTTTTACACAGAGACATATGCAGAAATCTTTTCATCTTTTTACTTGTTATCTTTTCATCGTAATTTTTTGACGAGAGCCCATCATTTTCGTTAAGTAGGTGCGTGACTATACCCAATAGCACTAGGATAACTCGTAACATCTCAAATCGTACGTGAAGCCATGTTGTTTGTCAGGTAAATCTCAAGAGAACCCTAGATTTATTTTTAAAGCTAGAACCAATGTTCAATGACGTCAAACGGTTCTTATAAAGCTGCTGAAGTGTGTGCGAGAACTAAATCATGTGAATAAGAGAAAACGAAAGCTGTTTAGTTCAACCTGTTCTATTTTAGTCCCTTGCTATACAAGTCTGCAAAAAAACCTGACCAATTGAAATTCTCTATTGATTATTTAATCCTGTGCAATCAGAATTACTTGCTAGATGTAAACCTCGGGCTAAGGCTTATTAAAAGTTTATCCAGGTGCTCGTGATTAACTTGTTTGTTTGTTCATTTACTAATACACATACCGTTCGGGAAATAATACTGCATGTAGACTATTAGTTTATTGCAAACTAGTTTATCAGAGACTTTCAGCACGACCAAGAATTAGTTCAGTTTGTTAAACGAGGGATGTGGCTAAAACAAAGGATAGTCAAACAAAAAAAAGTGATGTTTAAAACCTCAATTCTTAATAAATTTAATAATGTTGGAATAAGTCACCTATTCAACCTTGTTTTTGTATACCTATTATTACCAATTATAATTACATAAAATGTTTGCGGATTTTTTAAAGGATTAAGGTATTCTCATAATTAGACCATCTTTTACAATAATTTTTCTGTTCTTTTTTTTTTTTTCAGGTTTCTTATCCTTGTGGCATCTCATCACGAAGAAACAATAGATGACTGGTATACACACACATATTAGGAAATAGTTTGTAGTGACATTCCACAATGGCATAACGACCACATTGATATACATTTTCACACACACACACACGCGATTAGACTCGTTTTCATTGCACCGTGCAACATTAGTCAGACTAATACCATAACTAATACGTAGTACTCATTGTTGGTGATAGCTAGTATTAGATCTAGTCTATAGACAACCATTATAATAAGGTGAATGCATTAACGTGAAACATTAGTCAGACTAATACGTAGTACTTGTTGGTGATAGCTAGTATTAGATCTAGTCTAATGAACCATATACAACCATTATAACAAGGAGAACATACATTAACGTGAAACATTAGTCAGACTAATACGTAGTACTTGTTG
>OCZR010731351.1:1922-17571 GCA_900234385.1 Anemonia viridis | reverse complement strand
GCGTTTTTTACGGGCGGTTTCGGGCGTCGTAGGAGTCAAAGGGTTAAATCATTACAATGTGGCACACACACCTTCCTCATCCACCTCCCATTGGTGGTCCAGGATTATACGGTGCACCTGAAATAACAATGTTGGCACATTTGAGTAAAGGAACAGTGCAGATTTCTACACCAGAACAAATGTTGTGTTCATTACCTCCACCTCCTCCTCCCAGTCTTCCAAACCGTCTTCCTGGTGGTTTTGGGGGTCTGGTAAATAAAAACTTCTGTATTAGAAACCTGGTCAATAATCCAGTAATCATTCTTTACAAGAACAACTGGTCAATTGAGAAATGTTCAATGATAAAAGTCTATCATACCCTCCACCAGGTCTGTATTCTGTGTTGGAGTAGGAATTACCACGTTTCGTCAAACCAGGCTGGAATGAAATAAAAGAAAAGAGGAAAAATGAAAAAGAGAACAAAGAATAGCTTCGGTATCTTTATACAATTTAATAAGACACAGTATATCAAAGCTCAAATACTTAGTCCTGCAAATACAAAACATGTGAAGGTGCAAACACTTGCTAACCAAGGCCGGATAGATGAATGACCTCACATTCATGCAGCTCATTAAATATTTCAGTGCATTTATTCATATACCTGTACTTCCATATATTGATTTTGAACATGGTGGACATACGCATGGTTAAATCCTTGATTTAAGGGGGTGAAAACAAGGCTAGTCACTGGGATACAAATTCAGTAACTTGATACTGGTTTCCAATTTGGCCCACGGTCACTCACACGCACACTACCACTGCATTATACATTTTACGACTCAACCCACATTGGTTTTTATGGAGAGAAAAACACATCAAACAAACTCAACCCACATGATCCAACTGAGCCAGGGCTCAAACCCGAACCACAGCGGTGAGAGGTGAGCAGTAAACCACTACGCCACCCATGCTACCTATGATTGATGATCTTTTTTAATTTTATCACCGTGCAAGCCTCATCTTTGCATTGGTGCTTTCCACAGATCACAGATGACAGACTAGCCTCATTTTCCTTGTTCAAGGAAAACTGTGTTTTGCACAATGTTTGGAATTGGCATAAGCGTTTTATCATCTAAAAAGCTTTTACGCACCTTAGAAACCCATCATTATTTACAAAGATGAGAATAACGTGGACTGTGTACAGAAGTTCATAACTAGAAGTGTCCATCTTCCAATATATGAAACGTCTGATGCGTTTTACCAATGAGTTATTTTTAGAAAAATTGAAGTTGGCACCGGAAGTGACCAAGCAATGAAATACATAGAATAAAAAGAGGTAAGTTGTAGTGCTTAGGAATGAGGTTATTCCGATCCGGGCGAAAGACTTTTGGAAATAAATTTGTAAAGATTAATTTCTGACCTCTTTACAGTGAGGGATGGGGGATGGGGACGGTTAGGGTTTAGGTGCTGGGCTTGAGCAAATTGAGATGGGGCCAGCATTTTATGCCTAACAGACTGGGTTAAGAGAAACAAAGGGTGCATTGGCACAAAAGTGTTTGCACATGAAAATCAAAATTCACCCCCTCCCTGTAAAAATGACCAGTCCCTTATTTGGTAACACTCAGCCAGCTTAGCATCAAACTATGTGATTAAATATTATGATCATACCATTGAGTAATACGCTGTAATATTGAATGAGCTGCATGAATGGGAGGCTATATGTGCATTCATGAATAATAACAACAGCATATATTACATATAAAAGATGATGAAAGGGAAGATAATGAATAGCATTATACCGTGTAAGGTTATGAAGTAAAAAACCTACTTACCGATATCATAGTATGAAAGCTTAAAACAAACAAATAAAAAAGGACGTTAGTTAACATAAAATACCATCCAAACTATATATACAGCAGAATAGGAAAAGAATCCAATGTAAGAGACTCACAAAAGAATGATGAAGTCGATGATTCCCCAGAAAAAATCGGATATAATCGACAACCGCCATATTGATCTTCGCTCTAAGACATTACCTAATGATGAGGGCATTACATAAGAATAGATAACAGTTAGAATACATGCGATAATCTATCAAATAACAGTAAAAATAACGAGTGTTTTTTACCTTGACTCAAATACGCCATAGCGACGTGTCACAATACCATGCTACCACAGGTAACCCAGCATGTTTAGAACACCGGAAGTGAAGTCAAAATAATAGTGAAACATGCTAAAATGCACGGAAATTCCCTTCAGACAAACACAAAGACAACAAAAACTAATTACGAATTTGATTTTGATTTTGGCTTTCATCCAACGCGTTCTTGACAAGGTTGCTTTTTTATTACATATTTCAGATTGGGCTACCTGTGGAAGAGATGTTCAAGACAAACAAAGATGGCGGACGAAGACAACGAAATAGGAAAACAAGAAAATAAGAATAAAAAACCACAGTGGAAGGAAACGTGTCTAGGGATATGGACTAGAGGTACAAGGGGAGAAGGAGATAACAACGACTGGATATGTAACGGGATTAGTATTGTGACAATAGACAAGGTTTGTGTGGTGGAAAAAAACACATGATTAAAAATATGAAGAACAGAATAAAATAGATCTAGATTATACTATAATGAAATGGGATAAGTAAAAGGAATGTCTAACATGATGCGCATAAGCTTATATTTTCACCATGCAACAACAAGTTTTGTAATGCCCAGTCTTTTCTTCAAATTCCTATAATTAAATTGATCAATTTTTCCATTTTTCTTTTAGAATATTAATAGGGAGAGCATCAAAATCAGTAAAACCAGAGGATTACAAGTAATCATACAAGAAACAGGTGAGATTGAGGCCCAGACAACATCTAGTAGATCATGTATGACATGAAAAGATCACCCATCCCTCCCTCAAAACAGTTGCCGAGACGTTGACCTTGATTGTTGATCAATGTTCCTCATCAAGTGCTAAACATGAGGACAGGGGACTCCACTAATTGGGACTGATCGTTTATTACGTCCCAGGGGGGCGGTGGTTTCTTCACAAAAAATGAAATTAAATTTGTAGGCCCCCTCTACAATTACTAAATATTAGAAAACGTGTACCTTCCTCTTTCAACACTACAAACAAAACAAAAAAACAAAAAAATTCTGCAACTTTTCTTTCAATCAAACGTCCTTGGCATTTTTGAAAAATCTAAATATGTACCCCAAAAAAATTCGAACATCACAAAAATCTACCCCCAATTTTTACTGGTTTTGGAAAACGTACCCCCTATGCATTTCCACCTCTCCCCCCCCCCTGGGACGTAATAAGTGATCGTATCCTAACCTTAACAAATCATCCCAGTCCTCCCTTCCCCTCTTACAAGCACAGGTAAATTACAAATAAGCTGTCAATATTAATGGATGGAGGACAATATAAATGCCATCATGTTAATAATGTATTGTAATATAATGGTTATTGATAGATTTTGTAGATGATGACCATAAGACAGAAAAGAAAGGAGGTAACACAGAAGATAGGTAGGTAAAGCCACACAATACCTGGTCTTATCATAGTTTATAATTAAATATACCGGTACAGGGTTCATGCTAATCCTTAGAAACCTTGAAAAGCCCTGGAATCGACAAAGCGTTTAAGGGCACTTGAAAAGCCCCTCACAAAAATGTAAAAAATCCTTAAAAAGTCCTTGAATCTTCACCGACGTTCTATTCGTTTATCTGTCTTTTCTAATGAAAAAAGAAAACACCAATGAAAAATGAACATCAATCCAAAAGCCTGTAATGTCTGTGAGCGTTAGCGGCTGAAATATGACGGTAACAGGTGGGGTTCTTGTGTTATTTGTTATGTGCATGCATCATTTGCACAAGGTATTCTTGGGAGGCGCGTGTTTCTCTTTCATCTCTTTCGGGTGAATCAAGGGTTTTTCAATTGTGTAACAACGAAAACAATTATAATTCAATGGGACTTCTGACAGAGCTGTACAAAAAATAGTCCTTGAAAATCGATTTTTTTGTGCTTGAAAAGTTTTTGAATTTCGGAATGAAAATGTAGCGCGAACCCTGAATATAATTGATTGCTTATTATTCATCCTGCAGGGAGAGAGATCCCCAGCATCATGTCTTTCCTCCTGAAAATACTGCTCTAGGAGGAAGAATTGTGGATGTTTTTAGAAAAAAGAAAGAAAAATTGGAAAAGAATGTGGAACAAGTTGTTACTGGAAAAGCAAGCTTTTCAGGTAAGACATGTTTTAGCCTTTCTTAAATTTTGGCCTTTCTTAATCATTACCAGTTTTGTGTGCAATTTCAGTTCAGTGTACATCCTACATACTAACATAACCAATATTTACATGCAACCTTGAAAAGGCCAATGGGCTCAATGCTTGTATAGTATGCATTATTGAGTAGTTTTTGAGGTTGAAAATACATTCCCATTTTAATTCAGATTTGAATGTTATTTTTTCTCAGACGTTTGGGCTGGGTTCTCTGGTTTGATGATATCCTGGTATCAAACATCCTATAGAATTATTTCTTACTGCAAACCAAAGGAAAAGGTTCATCAAGTAGGTATCCTTTGACAGGGATTGATTATTTTCAGTGATAGTTGTAGCTTTTACATGCTGTGATGTGTGTCTGCACAAAAGGTGGGTGTTTGTGACATGGGTGGTTGGTATTGCAATGCTGTCTGTCGACAGAAAAGCTAAACAGGTTATTCTAAGTGTAGAAAAGGGAGTGTGTTCAACATTAAGTCAGTCTTGATAAGGTTGTAGGAATGGATATAGAGCTTAGAGAAATAAATAAGAGAAGAAAGGAAATCCTCTTTTACTGTTTATTATTTCGTTCAACCATCCAACAACGTTTTTGTTTTTCAGATGTACAATTTTGCTTCAACAAGAGTCAAAGACATTGGAAGTCAGTGGAGAAAGAAGAAATGATTATTTGAGAGATTTAAATTTGTATATAATGATGTATAAACACATTAACTGTTGGTCAGGCAGCTGGTGGATCAGAACAGCTGTATTATGTAGCATCATCCAAACTAGACAATACATATTCCTAGTCCCTCCCTGGCCTCAGGAAGGAACAAGGAGTACATAGGCTCAAGGGAAGGGGAAATCAGTACATTGACGATGGACCCTCTGTTGTGTGGTAAAATAATACTGTAAAAACTCTTGATTTTATTGTCAATTATCTATATACCTACAAGCAGCAGCCATCATAGAATGCACATCATATATCTGGGAATAAGGATTTCTAACTATATACTTCTTAAGCCAGAATATTTAGTTATCATGGATATATGGTGTGCAGTCTAGATGACAAGAAGTTATCAATTAGATATTTACAGTTCAGATACCTTGATCAGTCTGTTATGAATGGATTTGCATGCATGGTCTTCTTGTAAAAAGCTTGTTATAGAATAAAGGTAGTTCCATCAAGTAGTTTGATATCCCAATCTCACCACTGGATTATTGTTAAAAATGCAGAAGAGAACAAAAAGAAGTGGAACATGAAAGAGAGAAGTAGAATTTCTAACTTAAAAAGCACAAAAAAGGACAAAAGCTGTATAGCTCTAATCAACAAGATGAACAATGGAAGACATGTTGCAACAACTGAGAAGAAATATCTTGTGGTATCACGGTAGAAAATAAAATTCCTAACTAAATTGAGAATGAGGGGCATATTGTTAAATTGGATGATTTTTTATCAGGCTGAGTTTGTGTGTGCACTCTAGCACAAGGACCGTGGAGCAACCCAAAAAGTGGGGTGGGGTGGGGGGGGGCTGACACTAGAAAATATAGGAAAACCAGTCAAGAGTACTGTGTTGGGAAAGTCAAATAAAGCTAATGGAAAAGGGAAATCACATAAAATGGAAGCCTTGAAGTAATTGTCATGTCTTTCAGTGAAAAAACACAAATGAAGAAAATTATCAAGAGAGATGAAATGAATGTATGAATACTGAATGTTAGCAAGTCGGAATCAGCTACTGGATTTTCCACGCATAAGCAGTTAATTTCCGGTATGACCACGATAACATTCTATAACATCACCACATGAACAGGAAACCAATATAGAAAGCCAAAGTTGACCAAACTAGAGACGAGTATGCCGACTTTTTTGCTTGTCAGCTTGTTTTTCAGGTCGGACATTTTCACTAGGTAATAAGGAGCGTAATCGTGCGATCTCAACACGTGCTTCATACAGTTCTACTGTTTGCTGTAGGTTCTGGTCTTGAGCTGCTTTGCTCTCTCGTTGTAAAAGCTGTAAATACAAGAAAATGCCAGTGAGATTATTATTTTTTATTGTTTGAGTAACGAGTATTTTCATTTCCTTACCACTATCTGTCTATCCAGGTCCATTTTTTCACATTTCAATCGCATATTTTCATTGGTCAGTGATTCTACTTGCCTGAGAAGGTTTTCTAGTGACAACAAAGGGACATTAGTATCAGCAAGTCACTGAGATATAAGCAGTTCAGACAAAAGTCTTTTGATTGAGGTCTTGAGTCGTGATATTATCATAACAGGTACAAATGTGCTATAGAAGATGCGCATAACATATTCCTAAGGTAAACCTACATATCGAACAGGTTGGAAGCAACATGGTTAGTTTATACCTACTCACCACACTCTTGTTCTTTTGTATTCAAAGATCGATGATTTACGTTTTCTGTGCTGTTGGATACTGAAGAGGTTTGCTCCATTACCTTGAAACACATGAAACAGTTATCTTAGATTAACAAATTTTACACCATAGTGAAGATAAGAGCTGACGTTTCAGACGTTAGTCCTTGGTCAGAGTCAATGAAACACATGACATGAGGTATCATAGTACATCATGAAAAACTGTGTTTGTACGACATCCACTATCATCATCATGAACATCATCACCATCATCATCATGAACATCATCATCATCATGAACATCATCATCATGAACATCTTCGCCATCATGAACATCTGATTCATCATCATGAACATCATCACCATGAACATCATCATCACCATTGCTGCCACCATCATGATGAACATCATCACCATGAACATCATCATCACCATGAACATCATCATCATCATGAACATCATCATGAACATCATCATCATGAACATCATCATCATGAACATCATCATCATGAACATCATGAACATCAACATCATGAACATCATCATCATGAAGATCATCATCATAAAGATCATCATCATCATCATCATGAAGATCATCATCAATAACATCATCACCATCATCATCACTGCCGCCGCCACAATCATGATGAACATCATCACCATCAATATCGGCCACTACCACCATCATCTTCATCACCACCATCATCGTCATCACCACCATCATCATCGCCCCGGCCTCCGCCATCATCACCGCTGCTGCCACCACAACCACCACCATCATCGTCGTCCGGCGCCGCCACAACTGCCGCCACCACCACTGCCACCACAACCACCATCACCACTGCCACTGCCACCATCATCATAATCATAATCACCATCAAATTGAAGATCCCTAGGATCATTTGCATTTCTATATAGGTTACCTGTTGCAAGCCCTCAGACTCAGGATCTGTAGGGTCAAAGGACCTGTTAAGGTCAGGAGGGACAGATCGGGGTCTTGGTGGATCGGATGAGTGTTTTATATCTAACAGAGGAGATACAACTGCTGTCTTCTTGGATGTTTGAGATTCAGCTGATGGAGGAGCATTAGAAGAGAGACGGCAATTGAGTAGTGGATCTGAAACTCTTCTAGATGTGTTTGGTGATACGACTGGTGATCGATTAAAGGGGGAATTGTGGTCGAGTTCCTCACGAGACCTCCGATAGCTTAGAAGAAAAGCGGTATTGTGTTCAGGAGGATTCGGATTTGAATCGGAAGAAAGCTGTTGTCGATGTATTTGTTGTGTTACTTGTTGTAGCTGTTGAGGTAAGTACATTAATTCATCTTCAAAGTCTCCTGTGTAGTCTCCAGCTCTTCTGTTACCACTATCGTTTATTCCGTATTGAATTGACCTTTGACCATGCTGAGGTTGAGGCCGAATAACTTCGACTGGTTCGGAAGATCTGCGCGAGGAATTCGGTGATTTATCGTAATCT
This sequence comes from Anemonia viridis, assembly GCA_900234385.1. NCBI lineage: Eukaryota > Metazoa > Cnidaria > Anthozoa > Actiniaria > Actiniidae > Anemonia > Anemonia viridis. The sequence goes on along the minus strand of OCZR010731351.1, from coordinate 9,491 downwards.
ATAATTCTGACTGGACTTAATACTGGGTCTGTCGTAGCTGAGGTATCCGAACTACTTGAATATCCTCCAATATACCGAACACCATAATCTGAAGAAGGGATCCCAGCGACAGTCACTGGTCGGATTTCAGTTTTCGGAGAGCTAGTGTAAACCTGTCGGGAATCAATCGTACTATCAGGAGAATCGTTTACAGAGAAAAAAGTTCCATCTAAAACAGGTGAAGACTGGACTCGATGAAAGCCATAACTTTGATTGTCTCTATTGTCTACAGATTTTGCAGTTGAAAAGGGCTTTCTGAAACTATTATCGGTGCTCTCCGATGAAGAGCTGCTCTGAGCACCCAGTAAGGCCCGGGACGGCTTGGGGCTGCTAGTTGTGAAGAATGTTGAAGATGATCCCGCTTTGCCTGTTTGCTGTTGTACTCGGTTATATTCCAAAGATTCCATGCTTTTGCTTCTTGGGTCTTCCCTTCAATCACAATTGTAAATTACAAAGCATGAGTTGGTTGTAATGAGAATAACATTTAGATGGTCCAAATCTGGATCAACTTCATAGAAACACCATGATGACCTGCATCCTACACGAGGAATAATTTTGATGTTTTTTGCTACAAACGATATAATAGTCGCAAAGAAAGGTTTATCCTAAGGGCGAATCCAGCCAAAAAATATGTGTGTGTGTGTGGGGGGGGGGCTTGATAAAATTGTGCAAGACACCAGTTAGGGGAGAATGGGCTAGGATTCGATATCATAAAAGATTAGGTGGGAAATGTTGGTACAAAGAGGGTAAACCAGGATGGAGAGGGGGGCTACAGCACCACTTTGCCCCTCTTTGGATCCACCCTTGTCTCCAGGTGTAGACTAGCCACCCCCCTACTGTTTGTATGAGATTTGTAACTGTTACCAACCTTTTCCCGACTTTGGGACTTTTCTTTTTTGAGAGGAATGACTGTGAAGATTTTCTTCGCTCTTTCTGAAAGGAAACAATGTCAAGAGTAGTGATGATTCAACTGATGTTCTAAGTGAAGCAGGGCAACTATGCATATGAGATGAAATAAATTCCACACCTATCACATTAGCAGCTGGTCTGAGCAGTCTTACCTTCCTGTCGTCAAGGGATACATCCATATCATCTGTTGAAGACGTCGTCTCTTTCATTGATAATGATCTAGACACAGGGCTTGAACGACCACGAATGACTTTACGGAGAGATGTGAATAACTTCCCTTTCTGGGTGCCCTGCATAAGACAGTAATTATCACTGAATCAGGTATGACAGATGAATCGTGCTGGTACTTACACTAGCATCATCATTCGTATTCCCCATATCAAACATGTATGTAGTACATGGTACTTACACTAGCAGCATCATTCGTATTCCCCATATCAAACATCATTGCATTCCTTTCCATCAATTCGTCGAATAACATTTTGAGGAGTGACGTACGTGTACGATCCTTGGGATGAAGTCATATCGCATTAGTACCGATTGATTGATATAACACATTACCTAATGCCGGTACATATACTTACGGCCAGTTTAGAAAATTCTGCACTTTTAAGTCCTGCCTGCTCTGCATTGATAAGTTTAGTAAGAAGAAACTTGCGGAATTCAGGACCCTAAAAAACAGTGTTTGATTAATATACTACCAGTAACAGCTTTTGAATGTGATGTCTTTTGAATGTAAAAACGACTTCTGGGTCTTACTTTTTCTTCGCGACAGGATTTGTTGTCCAATGTTGTAAATGATTCAAGTAAAGGTAAAATCAATTGGTTGATGTGAACAACTTGACCCGGAAATATGTCACAATTCAAAGATCTATTAGCAAACAACAATTGTTTGTTATGATTATCTTCTAACCGCTATCTAACCTTTTTGAAGACTGCAGGGTTGGGTAACTTAGGTCCAAAAGGTGGGACATCTTCTCTAGCAGTAACAGATACCTGGAATCACAACAGAACGTAATGACACTATGTATGTGATGACCATGCCAGTCAAAGTAACATGTAATGACATTATGTATGTGATGACCATGCCAGTCATAGTAACATGTAATGACACTTAATGTATGTGATGACCATGCCAGTCATAGTAACACATAATGACATTATGTATACAGTACCTTGTATCTTGTGTTAGGAGTGTTTGGTTCTTCAACTTGCACCACAATGTAAACATGAAGGAAATGAGAACGAATGGATATCGGCGAGAAGGGAGTGTTATCATCCTAAAACAATAAAGCAAATGAAAATACACCATCATTCCTGTTTATAAAGCAATTAACTTGCATTTCCTCAATGTCGTTTAGTGAGCTACGTACTTGGAAAACAATAGACACAATGTCGTTACCAATGTGACGTTTTCTTTGAACCTTTGAAATAAAAATAGGGTAAAATCTGAAGCATCGAAAACTGGTCAATGACATGGATAAAACAAGAGACACAAACAGTTGATCCCTACTGATCACTACTGGGTATACCTGTTGAGAATCACCATTACTGAATGGGAGTAATGTCGATACATGAAACATGATTTCCCTGCAAGACAAAGAAGAACGTTCATACCGTCAGCCATCCAACCAATGCAACTAGTTGGTGTGATGCACTTTACATACTTTCCATTGAACACTGTGTGTACCGATGTTTCTCCTGTTTGACCGTGTTTCACATCAAGACCCCCGTGAAACCTAAAGATTGTAAAAAATAACAAGTTACCAAGCAACCAGCAGAAAAGAAATCAAACATGTGGTGGAATATGATTGGTTAACTCAACTCTTACCCCTTAAAATCTTTTAGACATACTCTAGCACCTAATAAATCAAGAAATTCATCCATTGCAGGACTGTGTGTCTTGTTGTTGAAGTATTCTTCTTCTGTGATCTGCAAGTAAAAAGACATTTTTTTTCAGGTTGCTCTTAGTGGCACCTTTCAATGCAACACATGAATACCTGGCCAAACTGCTGGTAAATTGCTCCGAACTTGGACGCTGGTGATAAACTGTGTTCATCATATTTCACAATCATCTCTGAAGCCTGTTCGGTTAAATAACAACAGCCAGAGTTAGCCAACATCTTATATGCGAAAGGAGATATATTTAAGGTTAGCCCTATTGAGAATATATCCTAGATTGTATTGCAATTTGGAAGTTGATTTTTACGGAGGAAGAAAAACCATGCAGAGAACCTGGAGAAAAACCCTTGAAGCACAGGAGAGAACAAACACCACCAATCTCGGCAGGACTCGAACCCTCCCAATGCTACGCCAGCCATGCTTCCTTCAATCTTCCCCCTCCCCCCCGAGTAGTGTCTTGTGAACACTGCCTCCCTCTCATCAAAAGTGAAAGCCAACTTTTTGTTTTTGATCAATTCTTTTATGAGCAGCATGAATTCAGTCTGATTTTATGAATATCGATTTACCTTTGGGTGTGCTAGAACTTGGAATTGATCAATGTTTTCTGCTTCATCACCCAACAAATACTAAAAAAAAACAGGCAATAATAACTGACCCACTTTGTGACGATGCATAAAATATTATTCTGCCATAATAAACTATCAATTCTTCTGGACGTTACCTTGATAATCTGTCTGGGAGAAGGATTGTCGACCAGGTTTTCTAAGGGAAGTAAATCAACTGTTGTCTTCTCGCTTGTCCTGAGAAAATCAAACAAGGGCCATGTTGTGACAGTCCACAGACAACAAGGGACATGTTGTGATGGCCCACAGACAACAAGGAACATGTTGTGATGGCCCACAGACAAGGGAGATGTTGTCATGGTCCACAGACAAGGGACATGTGATGGCCCACAGACAAGGGACATGTTGTCATGGTCCATAGACAACAAGGGACATGTTGTCATGGTCCACAGACAACAAGGGACATGTTGTGATGGCCCACAGACAACAATGGACGGGGTCTGCCTTTGTAATAATATCTTGCAAATGGTTAGAAATTCGTGTCTTCTCCGATAAGGACGTTAGACAGTAGGCCCTGTCTCTCCACACTATATAACCCTATATAAAAGTGAGTAAAGATTGCATGGTTGGGGCGTGAGAGGAGTAGTACAGACTTAGGGTGAGGTGAATAGTATGTTGTTGCCTTTAGATAGGGGAGGGATGGTTGTCATGCAACAACACAAACTATGAACCAACAAAATGAATACATACCTCAATATCACCCTAACAAAACCTTGTGTTCCTGCATCTGAAGGTCGCTCCTTCTCTTGTTTGATGGACAGAATTATTGGTCCTAGTCTCTCATCATCACACATAAAGTTGAAATGCTCCTGGGAAGTTCAACAACAACATCATAGGCGATTAAACAGTTAGCAGTGAGGACACTCCCCTATCACCAAGGCAACCCAGGTTTGATTCCTGGAATTGAAGTCATATAACCTAACCTAACACCAATAACTAACCCTAACACCAATAACTAACCCTAACCCTAACACCAATAACTAACCCTAACCCCAACACCAATAACTAACCCTAACCCAACACCAATAACTAACCCTAACCCTAACACCAATAACTAACCCTAACCCTAACACCAATAACTAACCCTAACCCTAACACCAATGACTAACCCTAACCCTAACACCAATAACTAACCCTAACCCTAACACCAATAACTAACCCTAACCCTAACACCAATACCCTTGAAGAACAGGAGAGAACCAACAAACAATGATTGGGGGTTATGTTGACTCAGCAAACCCGGGATCGCTTGGATGTAACTCTATTTTAATATAGCTCTTGGCAATCTGTGGTAGCCATTTTACATCATCATGTGATCACAAAAACAATCAAGAAAGGACAGTGATTATACTACAGAAACAGGCCTGCAGGACAGGGCAGAACAGGGATTATACATGATACTTCAGTAACAGGCCTGCAGGACAGGGCAGAACAGGGAAAGGAAGAGAATATGGAGAGCTTCCTTCTCTCCACCACGTCTCTTCTCTTTGTACTCCTGTATGCTTCATAGCCACTGTACAAACTAAGTTCCTTGGAGTAATAGGGTTAGAATTACTACAACATTCTGATTCACTGTGTTTAAGCAAACTTACCTTTCCTAGAAAATATTTTCTATAATACTCCACAGCTTCATCAATTTCTATGAAACATTTTTGGGTATCAAAATTAGGAATCCACATGGCATATGAGCCATTATTGACACCACATTGATGGTTACTTCCTTCCAACCAATATTCACCACTTACTGGTAGCACTACTAGTGGATATGGACCACCTGATGCCAGAACCTGTGTGGATTACATACTATCAGTAATGGTATGTACATATATACCGTAATATTTAATAGACCTGTAATAATTAGGTACAAATGTATCAAACATACCTGTTGTACTGGTTCAAGGTCAATACTCTCAGTTTTCCTTATTCCATAATTCTGGATAGCAAGACGACAATATTATTACATTTTGCAATACCAACTTACAGTAAAGATTAAAATGTATTATTAAATATTTTACTTTAAAACTGTAGGGAGTTCTAGAGCCTGGGGTAAATGCTAAAATATATGAATTAGGCTGTGCACGCTAATATAAATTACCCCCTCAGACTCCATATTTTGGGTATTTATAGCCAAAGCTTCACAGAACAGAGTCAAAACAGACAGGGAACTGTGAACTGTGAACCTTTGGCTCCAAAGGGTGTGCACTTACAAACTGAGCTTACGCCTGTCAGATCCTATACAAGGCACCGCCTCCAAACACTCACTTAAACCCTAAATGTCCCAATCCTGATAAATACTATTCTTCAAATTTGTGCAGGTTTAAAATTACACGGCCACCTGTGAACTGATTGATTGGGAATAATAAAATTATATTTACTGGTATGCCTTTTATTTGTTGAAAGTAACATTCACCAAAAAGCAAAATGTATCTTACAAGCCATTCAAACATAGCAGTGCCATATAATGTATCTTACAAGCCATTCAAACATAGCAGTGCCATATAATGTATCTTACAAGCCATTCAAACATAGCAGTGCCATATAATTTACCTCAGGCATGGTAAAAGTAACTTTGGTATCTTCACTATTATCTCTTGGATTACTTATGACCACTTGAGGGGGGTTACAACGCTGCTCATCAAGACGATCTGACTGTTGTAAAAAAGTAAAAATTGACAGATATCAAACTGATTCACATGACCAGTCAAAAGGCTTGACAAAGGCCAATATTTGGTGAGACACCTTTATTTTGTAGAATTATCAATAATCAGGGGTGGATCCAGAATTTTGTTCAGGGAGGGTTGCAGCAAAAATCAGAATCAAAGATAGCTAGAAAACATTATTTTGTATTTCATTAACTATAGGGGAACAAAGTAGCTCCAAGGAAGGGGTGCACTCCCCCTGGATCTATCCCCTGAATATTATATCATGGCCATGTTATGTTACAATACCTACAACAAGCTGCCTATTTTACCAAACGTAAACTATTTCATGTTTACTTTAATAGTTAATTCAGATTAAGCAAACATTTGAATATTCAAGAAGTTTAATATATTACTGTGATGTACGACTTTCTTTGAATAATCAGCAGCAGATCATGATGAGCCACAAGATCAATTGAATTCTCTAACACAGCACTAACAAGACACTGGATATCTATTAACTGTCATATGGCATTTGCTTGATCAATAGGTCACTTTTGAGATGTGCAAGCACTTTCAAAAATATCACAGGCACAGACATGAAAAAGAGGCATTTTTGAGCAAGATTGAAATTGCTAAATTGACTTCACTGTCCAAAAATGCCTCCTTTCATGTCTGTCCCTGTGCTATTTTTGAAAGAGCTTGCACATCTTGAAAAATGGTGTACTGATGAGAAATATTACAACCTTACCTGAAATTTACCAAGTAACTCGAATAACTCATTTTCTGACTAAGAAAAAAAAGAGAAAACAAATTACATATTTCATTTAATAAATCATGTTTCAACGGTAATCATTTATTCATTCTATAAATCATTGGCTGCATATCATCAAGTTAACAATTAGTCTTCAAGCCTGAAACATTGGTCCATGAGGCCTAATAATTGTTTTAGTAGAAACCTAGTAGGCGGTCTAAAAAAGGGTTAAAAATTGTTGAAATTTGCATGAAATAATTTATTTTTAGTTCTCAAAAATGGCACTTTTTGTTACTTAGTAGAGGTAAGATTGCTAGATTGTTAGTAGATTTATACTATTAAAGCTAATATAACTATTACATTGATGTAACAACTGTCACTCACATCTGTCTCCATTGTCATTCTGTGCTATTCTTTGGTACTTGTTTTCAGTCACCTTAACACAGCTTTGTTCTTGTAAGCAGCAAGACATCTTGATGCAGGACTACTGCATTAACAGGGAAATAAGAGCAAAATGTACAATCTTGCATTCCAGTAGCTAGTGTTATCTAGAGTTTGTTATTAGCAGGATTATTCCTTTTCCTTTTTCACCTTTTGTTAATGTATGCAATTTTACATCAATAACATTATATATACATAACGATGGATGGAGGATGGCTGGCATTTCTTTTGATATTGAAGAATATTAAGAGTGTATACACAA
>OCZR010716849.1:0-11171 GCA_900234385.1 Anemonia viridis | reverse complement strand
TTGTCCAGTCGGGTGACAGTCGCGTTGTTGTCGGGTTGCCAGGCCGACCGGGTAGTAACGGTCTTCGTGGAAACTTATTTGAGGGCTGTGCTGAAAACGCGGGCTGCGAACTGTGTCTGGATATGTATCTTTCAAATAGCTTTTGAAGGCAAAATAATGAACCGAAAAAAATAACATTGTTTTATACCTGAGGAACATAGCCTGGGCTGCCTAGGGTACAACCAGCTCTGGAAAGGTAGGACGAGCATCCCGGTGGCTTTCATATCTGTGTCCCCCTCCCCCGGTTTAATTTTTATGTTATATTCAATCAAGTTCATAATTTCTTTTCTTAAATGTTTTTCATTACATTCATTTTCATCTTTTACTTTGTTCATTAGATTTCATTTCTTAATCTTATAGTTTCTTTTTTTACTTTTTTTTTTTTATTTTCATTTTTTACTCCGTGGTCACTCGCGGTCAGGTGGTCAGACACCATCCCAATATAAAATTCGACTTCAATGTTGCAAATAGGCACTGCTCAAATCGAAATATTAGGCACTGCTCTTTCATCAAATCTATACTGATCAGTTTGGGCGAATTTCACTCACACCCCGTAAATAAATTTACGTATTTTAATATCTACTTATTTACTGTACGGCTGGTACGGGGAGGCTTCGAGTGATTGAAATTTGCCCAAACTGTCACATGGAGGTGAAAAATAAACGGGCTAACACATAAAGTAAGTTTTGGAATGTTTATTTATTTATTCATTATTTATTTTCGAACTGACTTAAATCCCCATACATTCTTTAGACAAGTACTGAGATTGGGAAACCTGTGAGTACATCAGCCTGCTGGACGTTTTCTCTAAATTGGGCTCCCTGTGGTGGAAGAGGACAACAAATCAAGGGGACCCCTACCAAGTCTACCAAGCCAGGAAAAGGCGGTAAATTCCAATATGGCGTCTACTCGTCCTTCTCGGGGATTTCTTGTTGGTTCACTTAGCAGAAGAAAGAAAGACAAAAAAACTGCTACTAAGACACAAACAAAGATTACGCAGAAGAGGAAAAAGAAACCAGAATGGGATGTCAGTATTAATGAGTACTAAGCCTGATTTTTTAAGTTTTTCAAAGTTCTTTGACATGATATCGACAAAGTTTTCCAACGTTCTGAAAGCTTTTTCAAGTAAATTTGTTTATATTAGCGATCTGTTGATAAGTAAGCCTTAATTCGTATGATGTTCTTTTTTCCATTGTAGGATACAGTTAGTGACCTTAACGTTCATAAAGCGAGCCAAGACGAACTGGTAAGTGAAAGGAAAGTTGAAGATGAATTTGTTTTGCCTGTACTGAAGTAATTTTGATGTAAACAGAGAAGAAGGCACGAAGCACACAAATCTAATAATGCTGGTTCAAGGGAAATTCAAACCAAGGAAAACCAATATTGTGATACTAATCCAGACAGTACTACTAAACCAAAGCGGGCCATCCTGCAAGAGATTCTTTTTGGCCAAGACAAAGTAAGAATTTTCATTTTGGAAGATGATTGACATAGTCCTCTTTTGCATAAAAAGACACTTATTAATACATTTACATCTATCTTTATTATCCTTAAAAACAATTAGCATCACAAGGATATAAATATAATAATAAATAAATTTAATAGAGCAGTTTTCAATGACTCAAAAAAATTTATGTCATGAAGCGCACCTTTAGTGACCGTGTCAATGCCATATATGAAAACATATTTTACAATAACTTACGAATTTCTGAATGGTTGATTTTTATCATCAATAAGCAGACAGACAGATAAATGTCGTCATCGAGCGTGCGTGCACTATTTCCGTTGGTTTATTTGATCGTTCAAAACAAGACTTTTCACTGTTTTTTCTTTGGTTTTGTTATTGTAAAAAAACATATTGACAGCAGATTTTTATGTGTCTGTCCTATTATTGATGATAAATTGTGCCATCTCATTGTCAAATGAAAGTAGTATGCAGATCCATTCGGCTACGCCTTCAGGATCCACACTACTTTGACAATGTGATGACACAATTTATCATTAATAAGAGGACAGGCACATGAAAATCTGCTGTCAATTTGTTAATTCGACATTCGGTGCTGTGTCCGCGCTGTGACATAAAGCCACTGCTACACAAGCGATTTTTTGCTTGCACAAGCGATGTGACTGAGTCGTAAATAGGCCCAATTCATACGTCAGCTGAACCTTATAGTAGCTACTGTATTTGGCACATGAAAGGCTCGATATATGAATCAGTTAAGTTTGATGCGACTTTGGCACCGGCAGTGGCACGGCAATGCCAGTTGTGCTATACAGCAAAAGCTTGACACTGATTCAAATGTCGAGCTATCATCGTGTCAAACTTAATGCACACATTATCTTTTTTCGGCAATAATAGTGGATGCAATTGCATATTATTGGATCTTTTCTTGTGCTTTCTACTCTATTTGGATCGACGTATGAATCAACACTGTGCCAAATGTATTTGGGTCAACACAAATTGAGATTGTTCAGCACATGATAAGCGCAACATATGATTTGGGCCTTATTCTCACTTTGATGCTAAGAAACTGCTACCTTTCAAGATATGGCACAGGGAACTGTGAAAGGGACTAGTCTTGATAAAGATACGGGCAAATATTAACATATCCTAAACTAATTTAGGAGTTTCAGGCTGTCTTAGCTGAAACAGACACAACAATATCTGCACTAAAAGATATATTTGGTGATGATCCAAAGGTATGTTGCAATCAGTATATTAAATTAAAGCATATTGGAAACCCACCTGGGGTGAAAACACCATTGAATCACAGCTAAGAAGCAAGCCAATGCGTTACATATTATGGGATGATAACTAGCGGTAAACTAATGGGGACTGCGTCGGTGTTTCTAAAGAAACAATAGTGATGAATAGGTAATTTATACACTGTAAGGAAAGAGAATACTTACTGCCGTGGACCCTAGTCCTTCGTCGGAGTAAAAGGACTAGCGTCCGAAACGTCAGTAAGTATTTTCTTTCTTTACGGTGTATAAATTACCTATTCATCGTTACATATTATGACTGTCATGCAGAATTTATTTTATTACTAACAGTACTAGCAGCACACTAAACACACAGTGAACCTGTCTTTTCCGGTATATTAAATATCTTACACAGTCAATAAAAAAACATTAATTTAAAATATCATTTCAAACTGCATGGCTTTAGCTTTAATCAATACTGTATACTTATTCCATAAGTTGTAGTTTTGGCTCATTTTTGTGATGTTGTCAATCTACTAGCGACGGTTGTATGAGCAATATCCAGAATCGACAAAGAGCGGAAACACCAACTTATGGAATAAGTCAACTCTATTAAATATTAAATACTTAATAAGTCTAATAGGATTTTTGTTATCTCCAGTGTATGACTTAATTTGAACCATTTAATCAGTCTAAATACCAATATTCTTGCTTCCATGCATGTTTATGCAAATAAGAATTTATATGACAGAAATTCAAGTACAGTACTAAGCAAAGGTGTTTTTCTTTAGAAATTTTTAGGGTTTCCAAATATAACAGCTGCTCCCAAGTCTGAGAAAAATCCTGAAAGGTGAGTGAGAAACGACTGGTCTCTATATTTGATGAACATTATGGTACCAATTTACACAAGGTTCATGTTCTAGCAAGAAACTATGCTTTCAATAACCCACTCTCAATATTATAGTTGAGTGATTGAATACAAAGCAATTCAAGACAAGGCTCTGGGAAAACAATAGAGTAATCCTAATATAATAAATGTTTGAAAAACATGAAAACAAGGCTGGTTGGGACTTTGTTCTCTTTTTCATTTATGTACGAATTCTTCTAATAATTTCTACTGGGAGCATATTGTTTCAAATACTGGATACAATGACTTCATCAAATGTGATAAGCTAAAAGAACATTTCTATAGTAGTTTTATGCATAGGGCCAATGCTTTTTTATAAACATATTTAACAGTTGGCTCAAATGACTGCATTTTTTTATTTTGGACGTTCATGGGCATTGTTGGCGTGCATGCTTTCTACGTATGAAATTTATGCGCGTGTGCTCATCTTGATGATGTCATTTGAATGTTTTGATGGACAAAACATTAAGAAGACACACTTTTTGCTTCTTCAAACTCTTATTAATAGCTCTTAAACGAAGTCAGTGACCCCTTTTTTTTATTTAGGATTTTTAAAGTACTCTATGATATCCAACTTTACACTCTGACAGGAAAAAATCAAAAATCTGTATAGAGATTATTATCGAAATCACCTTTTCTGTTCGTAATTGGACTAGAATTTTACCTAATATGAAGGCTTCAAATCGACTTTTGTAGCACAATAACATTTTCATATTTTTAATTTTAAGCATATTTTTAAAAAAATTCACATGCTAAGCAGTTAACAGCTACATGTATTTATCTAGTAGAGTTCTGTGAATAATGGCGAAGATTAGTTAGTTTTTAGCTAAAATATGGCTTCTTTTAACATCTTCCGTGTTTACGTATATTCGCACATATTTATCGCAAACGAGGAAACAAAGTCGGTGAACCCCATTTTTTTTGCTCATTTTACTTCTAATAATTGATTGAATTTCATTGTACAGAATTTTTAAAAAATCTGTCCAGAGGATCTTTTGCACATGAACGTCCTTAATGTATTGATTTACTGATATTCTAACCAGCAGTTATATGGGTGGTCCAGGTTCAGAAATGCTTGATTCAGGCACACAGTTATCCATATTAAGTGACCTTGTCATGAGGACACCTGCTCTTAATGAGATGTCTGACAAAACAGACACAGAGTCATCAGCAAGTAATGAACAAGAGGATGCTGGGAAAGATGAGCCTCAAAGAACCATTTTTGAACCCCAACTTGACCTTCACCACTACAGGCAGTTAATATCTCATCATGAGGTGGATGATGTTGTACAAGATGGACATACAAAGAACCAAATGCTTCGCTCATATCCAGAAATAGACAAAAAGGAATTAACAAGCCAGTCAGTAGATGTACCACAGACATTAAGTGATTGGGTACCCAGTACTGTTAAAAATGCATCAAGTGTACAAAATGCTGCCAGAAGTGATTTGGGTAGGTTGTTAAGTACTCTTCTTTGCTGATACTTTTTATTGAAGTATGTGAAATTTATAGACTGAGTTGAAATCAGTAGCAATAAGCATGATCATAGTTCATGATGAAGCACCAGTGGCATAGCATGGGGAAGTATGGATGGCTTAGTAGTGAGAGCAATCACCTTTCACCAACGCAAGGCAACCTTAGTTTCAGTCCTGCCAGGCTGAATGTTGTGTGTGAATTTCTACTAAAGTTGGTTCTCTCTTGTGCTAATATTGAGGGTTTTCCTCAGTCTGAATTCTCAAGTTGTACAATTTTGTTACACATTACTGTATACTAAATTCCAATTCAATCATGAAACAAGAGCCACAGTAAGTTATGTTAGCTACTGCATGGCTATTAAGTGAACACTCACTCCTAGCTAGCCTCATGAAACAATTACAGATTGAAACAGTTGAAGCTATTGTAGAGCAACCACTTCAGGAAATCACAAATTAAAGCAGTCATAACTTGATGTTGATTTACTAAATAAATGAGAATACCCTCATAAGTGGCAATGGAAACAGTGTTTCAAAATCATGATCATAAAGAGCTCTGCAGTCACTTGTGAGAGTGGTTACTTGGAGAGCTTTCAATTGACTGTTAGTATATATTTGTTTTTATTCATGATTACATTTCCTCAAGCAACTCCCTATCATGCTAAACTTGTACTTGGTGTACATGGCTGCATCAAAATATTAATTGATTCAACATATCTCAATAAATTATTCTATCACTGACTTTTCCAGTTTCAGATCAAGTATCTTCAAATGAAAGAGAAATGTAAGTGTACTTGAAAAACTTATATAATCATTATATATTAATAAAAATAACTTGCTCATTCCCATAGTTTGAACAGACTTTGCTTGTAGTAACTTAATGTATTTTTATTATGTAATCTATCTTCTTGATCAGTGCAGTCATATCTCAGTAAGGCCTTTGGCGTGGTAGCCTGGGGCAGATTTAGGGGTGGGTCAACTGGGCCGCAGCCCATTTAAACGACATTTTTTCATTAAACTTGGCAAATTTGCATAATTATATAATTAGTTTTTATGGCCTTGAATTTTTTCTCTCAAGAAAAGTTTTCTGGCCCACCCGTAATCTTTGATTCCTTGATGCACCCCTGGTAGCATTTTTTTGCTACCAATACTGCCAGATTGCTTATAGTCAAAACAGCTCAAGCAGGTACCCTCAAGCATACCCTTAGGTTCCATTCCTGGCCGGGGGGGGGGCTACTCTGAAACATTTTGTATGGGCATGCCCCCTGGACTCCCAAACCCTTACCCTTTCTTATTAATACCAAATTTCAGCAAAACAGTACCCCTTTCATATACCCTTTGCCAGAATAGGTACCCATCTTCAAATACGCTTGATTACCAATGACGTTAGTCTTAGTTCCGTTGACTTCCCTTTCCTTCCCTTCCCTTTCATTCCTATCCCGTGGGTGAATCTCAACCCTTTCTTATACCAAAGCTGGTACATTTGCTACCCTTTCTTGTACAAAAAATCACAAATTCACCTTTGGCCTCATCTTTATACTTTTGGCCTCAAAAAGGGAACACTTTTGGGCGGAGCATCCTAGCTGGCCTATATAGCCCAATATAGGGAGTACCCCAATATTGGGAGTACCCCACTCCCCACTAGTTCCATTAACAGTTTTATCATTCTGACAAATAATTAGGTTATTATTCACTTTGAGTTTTCATTCAAAAATCACACAGCCATTCCACAACTAAAATTTTAGGGGATAGCCTCTCTGGGCAGTACTTTTTTTTTTACCTTGGCATGGCAATTTTATTTTATTTCTTGAATCATCTTTCTTTCTATAATCCTGGGTACCAGGAGACTAGGGTACCACTGAGAGGTCTCCTCGATCTATTTAAACCTAAACCCAAGGAGCACATTGGCTCCCTGATCTATGAATTTACCTGCTGTGGGTGCTCATTGTTCTTTATCATACTCAGAAATCGGATTTGCCAATCATCTAAAAAGATGGTTGTCTTGTTGCCTTTACCAAAGAATGTGTCATTCATTTAACCAATAATTCTCATTTGTATTATTAATAATATTATTTAGTCAATATAAAGTGGGTTTGAATTCCATTAGAGAAGGAAAGACTAAATCTCAAAGACTGCAAAAGGCCAATGATACAAGCACATCATCATCTACAAATAGTCTGAGAAGTCTGGAAGACTTGAAAAAGGTATTTAAATTTATAATTTTTTACAGTACACGTCAAATACTGTACAATCATGTTCTTTTTAAATTAAGTGAACTACAACCAAATGCAGTATTTGTAGAGGTCCTATGAACAATGCACTGGCATCTTAGTTTGTTATATGTAATGCTGTATTCAATGCATGTAATAGCCTACCGGTGCTGGTCAAGATGACAAACTAGGTTGGTTTGTCTGAGTTGTGATGTCACTGCCACACAGCCCTATTGACTGAAAATTGTGCCCAAATGAAAACAAAATATTTACTTGACTGTGCTGATTTTTCAAAAGGTTCTAACTAGTCATTACTGTTGTTTTCAAAATTTGTCAAAAAATTGATTTTTACCTGTTCTTTTGGAAAATGCAGAGTAAAATATAGGATATAAATGTCCCATGCAACATTTTGGGGTTTTGCCCAGCTGGTTCTTCAATAAAATGTTGAATTTATTCTCTGTCAGTGGTTTCCATGCATGTACTCATGACCGTGGGCGAACGATCAAATACATTAGTAATGAATATGTAATTTATACACCGTAAAAATTGAGAATACTTACTGATGTTTAGGACGTTAGTCCTTCGTCGGAGTAAAAGAGAAAGTAAGAGTAAAGGGTGTGTTTATATAGGCAGTGAGAGAAATAATAAACCAATAGAAGCAAGGTAAGTTAAATTAACCTTTTTCTTATCACTATCCAATCACATTCAGCAAATTTAAACATATTGATGTGTCCATCCTAGATGGTAGAAAGCCTGGAAGATGAGATAGCAGAGTATGAGTTAGAGACAGGAAGACAACCAACCACCACCACACCTCAGGTATAGTAGGGCAATACGCTAGACCTTATTCATGGCATTGTTCAGGTGGTAGGGGTGATCGGCAGTCAATTTTTAAAATGGCCCCTAAAAGGTATGCATAAATTAAAACACTCTAGACTTTAAACCAAGCTGATTTCAAACCCTAAAAGGTATATGCTTATGTCAGTAACTTTATATTTCATGAAATTAAATCTAATACTAGATTGGTGCATCGAATGCTTTGTTTCTCACATGATTTGCAAAGCATCATAAAGCCTTAGCTAGTATATGGATAGCGCGTAATAAGTTATAAGCCAGTGAACTAACTGAATAAATGACCACAAAAGGTACGGAGTTAAATGTTAGTAAGTGAATTTTGAGCCAGAACCCCTAAAAGGTCCACACAGGTCAACCCTAAAAAGGAATAGAGATCAACCCTACCAAATATGAGAGCAAATGATTTGGAAACAAAAAAGATGAATGAAATTCTAAGAAGTTTTTCATAATTTTCATATATTAGGATTAACAATATATTTGAAAAAAACTTCAGAGTATAATAATTATATGAAGAATAATATTTTAATCTTAATGTTTTTTCATATTCTTTCTAGTCAAGAAATTTTAGTGGCTATACTTCTTCTTTGATCATGGCCCTTACCAAGCTGATGAAGTACTTAAAGGAGGTAATGAAGTCTTGGCACATGTTGCTATTTGAAGCACAATCATAATGATAAGAACACAACTCCTGCCCCCTCCCCTTGTTCAATATTGGGTGATAATTGGGTTTATCTCTTGAACAATTTAGCAGTACTGTAACTTTTGGGCCAGGGGGGGGGGGTACTACCACCCCCACTTGGGTAGGGGTGTGCCGCTAGGACTTCAAAACCCTGACCCTATCCCAGACCTAAAATTCCGTTTTTTCATACCCTACCCCAGACTAAACCTAAGAATTGTACACCCTATCCCAGACTAAACCCCAACAGGTATACCCTATCCTATTAACCCTATACTCTATTGCGATCAATGTTTACTAACTTTTGAATGGAATTTACATTTCTGTGTTGGCAGAAAGCGTAGCCTATTCCACTTCGGACTATAAATGACCAAAACCTACCCCTATCCCAGACTAAATCGACAAAATTGTAACCCTATCCCACACAAAAACCATACCCTATCCCAGACAAAATGTCAAAAAATGATACCCTACCCCAGACCTAAAAGCCAAAAAACCATATCCTATAGCGCGGCACATAACCGTATAGCAAATATAGGGGAGTAACCCCCCTGTACTTTTGGGTGCCAGCTGCCACCCCCCATCATTGACTTTGGAGGAGACTTAGTAATGTCATTCAATGGTAATTTTTACAAGAAAGATGATTGACATTTGTGAAATATTTGTAAAGGTCTGTGTTATTTTGATTATGAATCTAGGAACCCAGCTTACACATGTTAGCTATTTATTAATATCTTAATTTAAATTTCTGCAGACTGAAATGCAGCGCAGTGCTGAAGCCATCTTAAGAGACCAAATACTTCAGGGATTTTCTGAACAAAGAGAGTTAATTGATGCCTTAACAAATGTAAGACTGAAATTCTCTTAATTCTTGGTTCAATGGATATTCTAGCAATAGCAATGTTTTAATTGTGTTTTCTTATTACCTTGGGTTTGCCTGTACCTGTTAATAGGATATTGTCCAGACTCAAGAACAAAATATGAAGTTGCAAAGTGAGCTGCATTTTTACAGACAGAATACAGATACTCAGTTAAACTACCTGAAGGTCAGAAACAACTTTTACACTGACAACAATTTCATGTGTCTCTAGGGAATGACATTAGTGACTGTAATGAGAAAAAATAACTAAAGGTCTATTTAACTTTAGTTATGGGTTGTTCGAGACCCTGAGAATTATATGCTAAACTTTATGGTAAACTTTAAATTATAATTTCCTTGATGAAAGAGGTGTATGGTAAAAATGAAATAACGAAATAAAACAGGGGGGTCACCTATGCCACTTTCAAGATATCAGGGGGGAATGTGGGGTATTTTGAGCATTTATTTTACGAAAAATGGTAAAAATACAGCTGTACAGCTGTTTCACACAGGGTTCGTGCAGGTCCTTAAACTCCTTGAAAAGTGCTGGAATTTTCAAAAGCATTTTCAAGGGGCTTGAAACTCCTTGAAAATAGGAAAAAAATAGAAATGACCTTGAATACTACTTGAAAAAATTGCACAGCACTAAAAATGGATGTCAAACCTTCAAGAAATGTAAACCGTGAGTCGTCATTGGTAGCATTATTAGACATTTTCCCTACCTCTAGAGAGAAGCGTCTTTTTATTATTTTTTGCTTTTCGGAAATTGATTGCTCAAGGCATTGAATGTGGTGTGATATAACGTGACAAATTCACAGATCTCAATTAGAATTTTCTAAAAAATTACTAAATAATACTCCTTGAAAATCTTCATTTTGGTTCTTAAATTTTCCTTGAAAACTTCTGAATAATTTCTTTGTAACCTATCACAAACCCTGTTTACAGCAACTGAGAATATTTATAAGCAAACAAAATGATCATACAGAAAAACATTTTATTTTGTAATAAATCTCTTGCCCATCAATTCACAAAGAAGAGAAATATATGGGGTCATAAAAATAGGGGGTCACCATGCTAATAATCCTTTTGTAACATTTCTGTACCACAAAAATGTGCTTAGAAAACGATTTTCGATTGCCCAGGTGCTAGAACTACTTTGAAACTACATGAATCTATAGTTTTTTACTTACTGAATACAAATTTTTATGTTGTCACTTCCAAAAACCTGCAGTTTTTTCGTAAGAGGCTTCGAAAGTTTGATATAATTCTTCAGAAAATTCCCCATCCGCCATTTTGTTTTTGTTGTAACCGCTGACCTAATCGGCTCAAATTCGTAAATTGTGCGGCTAAACCGGGCGTTAAGGGCGTTAATTTCCAATTCTTCTCGTGCTAGATTGGAGTTCACGCATAACTCTAATTTTTGACAATAGGATACGCATAACTGTGTAT
>OCZR010716085.1:0-10933 GCA_900234385.1 Anemonia viridis | reverse complement strand
CCAAAAAAAAACTATTTTTTTTCAACCCCTTTTTCTCATCATAAAAATATGTGCCCCCTTATTTCTACCAGTCCCCATAAATAATAACCAGTCCCTAAGTAAAAACATTTTTTTTTCAAACTTTGCCAAAAGTTACTTCTTAATGTACTCTTTCAGAAACCGGAAAAAAATTATAGAGTCCCATGCAAAATGTAAGGATTTTGCCGTGTTGAATTTCAAAACGTGTACAGTTCTTGAATAAATGTTTGAAGATTGTATGTCCATGCGCACATAGTAGCATCAGATTATTTGCTTGATGGTGTTATCTTGATTGTGTAGTAGCATGCATTACTATTAGTTTCAATTTTCTATGGTAGGTGCAGCCTCCTTAAGTGCAATTTTAAGTAAAACTATGATGATTAACTATCGTATGCTAGCCTGACCAAGTATCTAAAGAATTGACTGAAAATCCAGTAAAAACAAAAGAAACCATAGAGTTTGAGGGGTTTTTTCTTGTCAGCAAATGGAAATTGGATGAATATTCAACATACAAAGTATTGATTGTAATATTTCACGAAGTTGTCGATGTAATAGAGAATTTTGAGAAAACACTTGAGAAATCCAGAAAATGGCATTTCATATCATTTTTTTCTTCCTAATAATTTTTGTTTAATTTTCTTTTTTTTTCTCTTTTTGTTAATTACAATCCATCAGAATTAATTTCAGTATCAGTTTACAGCCCTTCAATGACTTTTCTTCAAATCATTCATAATGCATTTCTGTCATAGAGACTCTTTCAATAGAAAAGGTACAGATAATGACACCAGCTATTCATAAACTGAGGTTCATAAATGCTTCGGTCCATCACCTATTGTTGAGATTATCCCAGTAGGGTTAGTTCGTAAAATATTTACGACAAACTTCAGCATGTTTTGTAATCAACATTTTTCTCATTAAAGTCAAACTGTGAAGATTATAAAACTAAAGTCCACAAAGTACGAGATCGTAAATCATTTCTATCGTCAAAAATGATTTCTTGAAGATATTTCTAAGTATGCTTGTTCTTAAAATACATCGCAAATGCGGTAAAGGTCAAAGCTTAAAAAAGAACGCAAAGTTACTGCCGGTAACATATGCCGTGAAGAACTGCCTTTCTAAGCATGTATACCAACAGTTAATATGCGGTCTAATAACCTTCTAGAATTTTGTATAGGTCAAGCGCAATTGAATAGTTGTGGGAAGATTATTTAACGACTTCAAATAGTATAAACGCTTGCTAGAGTACCACTACGTACAAGAGAGACCGCCAAAAACTATTAGTACAGAAAACAATTATCAAAAGAAAAGTTCTACACTTTATGTATCAAGAAAACTCAGAATATCTTTGCAAAAAAATATAATCATAAAATGTAGAATATATTTTTCAGCCTTTTGTTTCTGTTATATAACTAAGTGTTTCAATATTGTCAAAACAATATCATCTAGTGCTGCCTAACATAGATAACAAAAACGCACAAGTATGTGTCTGAATATCGCTGAAGTATTTCCGGGTTCTAAAAAGTTTTATATACAAATTTTAGCAAAGCAAAATTTTAGTCTCTGGTAAGGAGTTCTTGACGCATATTTTATCATTAAAATTGCTTTATAATTTCTTTTAAAAATTGATCTATTGTTCGCGTTGAAAGACGCGACTTCTTCCCGAACAGGTTGCGCGTTTGTTCCACAGCCAGAGTGAATCCACAATTGTGTCTTTTCAAAAAAAAAAACATTCTACTCCAAACATGTTTTTTGTTTTTAATTTAAACTTTAAAGAGTATTAAAGCCTTTTTAACAAGTGCTTTTTAGATTACTACATTTCCTGTGTGATATTGCGCGAAAGTGTACATGTTTGTAAGTTACAAGAAAACTCTACTTGTTGATCAAGTGCAAGAGAGAGTTTTTCATCACTTTTTGATCCCAGAAATGTTTAACAAGTTCTTGTACCGGTGACACTAAATATTAAGAAATTCTATGACTTTTATGTGAAGCAGTTAATCTGTTCTCATTATGAAAACGTAGACCGTAAAGTGAAATGAACCCAACCTCTTGCGAAATTGACATGAACTTTTTTTGTGATAGATACACAACTACCACGGCAACAGAACCCAGCCGAGGAGCATGTCTGTGTAATATGATTTCTGTATAAATGAAATACTAAAGCCTTGCGGATCTAGGTGATAAATTATTGTTTTCTTTGCTTAGTCGCGGTTATCAATCTACAAGGACGGACTCGGTTTGGCCATTAAAACACTGAACGAAATGGAGGAGACGGATGCGTGGATATTAGAGGACATATCATTTGGCGGTAATAAATAACAAGTTATGTAAGACATCAGATATAAATAAGTGTTTTTCTAGCATCACGAAATGAGTACTTAAAATGATACGACCGTTTTTCGAAGAAGTATTTTTCAAAAGTTTCTGGGATGAGAATTGTTAGTGTTGTCAACACCAAAACTTGGATTAATTATGATCGAGTTCACACAAAAGACTGTCAATGAGACACGTGGCTTGGTATGGTAAACAACATTTGAAGACTTTTTGGTGATGCACTTGAATGAAAATCATTCTAGTGAAAAGATTCGACCGAGTGGGGCCTGTTTAAATAACCGCAGCTGTGTTGATTCCGCATTTTGAATCTGGACGTTGTTGTTCGTTCTAACCAAAATTGAACTTGCCGTTTCAAACAGATTCTAAAAGCTCAGGAGCGAATTCAATTTCCGTTCATACAGAGCTCGAGCACTGAAGTACGCTCAGTAAGAACTCAGGAGACATAAACACATAAAATAAAACATTAGGGTAATATCCGGTAAAGAAATTCTCTAAAATATTGAGAAATGTCATGTCTCTTATTACCACTCTGTAGTTCAAGGTTAAATGAGGCGCTTCGGATCACGGCGATTGGTATAACTTGTTATTATTGAAAAATATATCCCATCTGCGAAAATGGCCGCATAAATTTTATCTATACAAGTAGGCATTTTGCTGTGGTCTGAAATAACGGAATCGCAATCACTGTTTGAGTTGACAGCCCTGTTTACAAAAGTAACACAAAAATATAGAATTGTTGTACTTACCAGCCATGAGAACGTAAAACGGATGGAAAATATGTTCTCTGCACCGCTAGAGCTTGCAAATGAATTTCCTCCTAAAACTTTAGTCGTGTACTGTCCAAAGGAACAGGTTCCACTTGCTTTTGCAGACTGACCGTATTGTTTGAGGCAGATTTTGAAGAACGTTTCACAAGGGTCTTGGCAATGGCGACGGTTTCCATATATTGTAGGACTCCCATCACAACACTCGCCGTTCCGTAACCTCCCTGCGATGTTTTGAAACGAAACCAACTGAATTTCAAAGTTTCCAGCACCGACTGCGGTCTACGAGAGAAATAAACATAACATTATCAAGTACTTGCTTGACGTTGAGGCGAGAGATCGACCAAGTTTCACTACATTGCACCTGACCTACGGGCACACACGAGGAATCACGTTCTTTTACCTGCACATGAATGAAATGGAGTAAAGCTTCGAAAAAAATGAATTTTAACAACAAGCCAGAAGCCATTGATAAAAATCACTATCTCGAATTTAGTGATTGATTTGGGAAGAAGAGCAAGCGTAAAATATCCGATTGCAACATGTATTCAAGACGACGTTTCTGTCCAATGAGTTCGGAGCTCTCACTTTCATCTCGAATGTAAATCGAATGTGAGACTAATCATGCAGACAGATGCAAAGTATTACTTTTGGTAAGGTGGGGTGAGGTGTTCTATTGAGCATGCGTCAGATAATTAAGTGACGTAATTTGATATCTGAGCTCACTTATCGTTTGAAATTAACATTCAAGTCTTGATTGGCTCTTTGGCTCTTGGTGTGTGATGTATTGTAAACACGTTTGCAACTGAAATTATCATGGATTTCAAAGATTTTACTAAAGTTCTTAGACATTTATCAAGTTTCGGCAAGGCTGTTTGTGAGAGGAAAAATACTTACGACAGGTGGTTTTTTAAGCTCTTTATATATCCTAATTTCTTCAGTAGAGGTCCCTAATTTTAATAACTCTTGCATTAGATTATAATTGTTATGATCGGGGCCAAATATATTTTTCAAGAAAAGAAAAGAAAAGTTTGCTATGTAGCATTCTCCGGTTTTAGAAAATGAAAGAAAATTCCTCGAAGAAATACGACAACAAAAAACAAACGGCATCGAAAAGAGATTTGAAATAACACGCACTTAAGTCAAGCAGACTCAATGCAATATTTCTAACAGTTTTAATTCAATACAAAGAAAAGAACTACGTGTAGTGGCCTCGAGTGGCACGAGTTAAACAAAGTAAAAATAATAGATGAGGATTATAACAAAGGAGTTTGCGCGTGCCGTCTCTTACAGCGCGATCAACAATGCGCACCATGAGTAACTAAACTTCAAAATCCAAACCCCATTTCTCGTTTTTTAACCTAAACTAAACGGACGACTAAAAAAAGGCGGGAAAAGGCATTCTAGAGCGGCACCTGTTGAAACCCTCCAAGGCCACCCACAAAAACGTTTTGTAACTTGATAAACGGGTGTCGACTTTTGATCTAACTAAGCTGCGGTCGCAATTAAGTCGAAATGTTGGCATCAAGACCCATGCAGTGTATGTGGTTGTAACTACCTATGTATTTCGATCAAAACGTTTTCAGTTTTTTACTGTTAGGGTTTTCAGTTTTTTTAATGCCCCGAGAGTGCATGTAAAAACGAATTTCTCGTATACTTTTCATCGAAAATAATATTCCATAAACAACTGTAGTTAATTATTAGGAATCAATCCAGACAAGATTTTAGATCGCGAGATCGATAGTGAAGAAAAATGCAAATAAAAGTAAGTAAAACAAGATCTGAACGGATTTCAGTTTCTTTTTTCTCGGCACACCTAGCAGTCTTAGAGGTCGAGGAATAAACATATGATCCATGGATTGATCTTTGATACGCCTCAATACTGATTCAATTTACGGATTATTCAGACAAAAACTAACGCCCAAACAGTCTTAAAGGTATTATTCGCAGCCATGCAAATAACTAAGACTTTAATTATCACCTAAGGGGAGTTTGGTCCAAATGAAAGGATAGAAATGAAAGGATAAGGATTAAATTCATAGAAAAAAACAACAGCAATAGAAATTTGATGCACAACAAAACTTTCGCTTTTTAATAAACCACTGACGAGATTGTCACAAGCGCGAAAATCAGAATATTTAACACCGAGGTATCATTGAAATCTCTTCACGAATTAATTAGTATTATATCACTAAAATAGCAAAAGAAAAGGCGGGAAAATAACAAGAGTAAAAAGGTAATGATTTTTTCAGGCATTAAAGTCTAAAGAGAAAATTTTCAAATCTTGAAGTTAGTACATCTTTGGACAGAGTTTTCTAAATTCGCTTCATCCTGTATTAAAGTATAACCTTGAATATGCCTTGTCTGATATGTTCAATCCTTTACCACGTGTTCTTAATGGGCAGTTCTAGTCGCAAACAGTAATATTCTTGACACAACAATCCAACCACCAGCTTTTTCACCAACAAACTTCAAAAAAAGAATTGAAAGTTTAAACCAAGAATAATCGAACAAACAAAGAAATTATGTTCTCCAAAAATAGAGAAGTTTTTTTTAATTTGAAAGGAAGAATGAAGCGAGAGTTTGATCAGACAAGATAATGTATATACCCGTCTGACTTGCTTGAATGTGTCGGAGCCTTCAAATAATTGTTTCGGCGGCCAATTTTGAAGTTCCATGTCAACTAACATTCACATGAAATCAAAACATCGAAGGAGGGATGATCACAAACAACACTAGATCTGATGCCTTATACATGTAGTCAGTCGTCTTTTTTGTCAACAGGCTTTTTCAGTAGCAATTGTAACGGGGAAAATTGTACAGAAAGCGATGGAAATATAAGAAACAATGTGATTATTTTCAATTTATGTTTGCCCAATCCGAAAATTTGGAGTTAAATTTAGTAAAGCAGTGTACAATCTCTTCATCAATTATAGATCGAAAAGTTTTAAAATTACATAAATCTGTTGCCAGCATTAGGGAGAAATCTAAAAAACAAAAATAACATAAAAATGCAGAAGGTAATAAAACACCAATTAATGAACTCAGTCTATGCAAAAAATATTTTGAAAACAAAATGAGGGAAAACACACACTTGAAGGAGAAAAAAACAGGGAAATTTTGGCGCAAATTTATAAGGGCTATTGTAAATAACAACCGTCACTAAGGTTATTATTTTCGTTTCATTTTAAAATGACAACGACTAAGTTCGTTGCTATAAACAAAAACTATCTTGTTCAAATCAATCATATAACACAATAGACCACATGGTAGAAATGAACGCCAGTGTAAGCTAACAACACGTCCAGTCAAACAGCACACTTCAACTGACTTGGACAGCGAAACTAACAAAAACTATTATCCGGCTCTATTACTGTTGACATTAATAGAGTAATAATAAAGTGAACGTCATTCAAGTGTGGCAAGAATGAACTCGTCCAGTAGAGCTTTCCACTTGATTAGTTTTGGATAGTTGGCGCGTGCCGTAAAGAATAAGCTGGTAGGTCAGCGCTCATCAGGGAGGCACGAATAGGAAAATATATGCTATCGGGCGTGACGCCTTGTAAATCAAATACTTCAAAAATAAAATAAGGCAACACTTTTTCCCCGTAAAAGTTGCGTAACACTGCGAGTATGATTTATGATTTTGTGATACACGTCGTGCCTGAACAAAGAAAGCATTTCAGAAACATTATACTCTAGGATTAGCACCACGTGCAGGAAAACAAGTAATCCATTGACGGCGCGTGCCATCCTATTAACGACAATTCTAATGAAAATTTAACTGACAAACACCTGCAAAAGGCGGAGTCACTCGTGAATAACGATAATTTCGTATATAGTATGATACCCAGTATAATGAACGCGCCTTATTTTCAACAAACTTTCGAGTAATGTATAACTGCCACACTATAAGGACATTGATCACATAATTGGCTTTCTTGCTTTGCTACTGGTTACATTGGGGAAGCCAGTGTAGTGCAGTATGGCCGAAACCCATCGGTAGCTGTTCGCAAGTTTCATGCCGGCACTAATGGAAATACCTTTACATGATGTATAAGATCAAGAATTTTGATTTGTATAATTTCTTATTCCACTATTTTCATTTAGACCAAATCATAATGCAGGTACCAAATTAGCACTCAGTGTTATTAGTTGAGAAGTTATTGAATGAAGAAATAGCTCAGCTTCGGGACACAAAAACTGTGCATTACAAGATAACAAGCCTCCCGCCAAGAACTTGATCACAATCATTGCAATGTCTTGCTGATGTTTTCTGTTTGGCGGTCAAAGACAATGTGGTGGATGTAAGCCAGTATCATCAATAGGTGAAGATCAAAGGAAAATAAGATAAATGTACGCAAACAATGTAGCTTTAGACTTCATGCTGTGAGTAGAAGACTGCGAGGCGACTTCAACAACACACCATTCAAAATAATCATGAAATCTAAAGGAGCATGTGTTGAAAGTTCGACCGTTGGAACTAGATTATGGAGTGCAAAATAAAGCGTAGCACCTTGTTGACGCCCCGCCATTCTTAGTAAAACAAAATTACTGAGGAAAAACCTACGCGCTAATGTCTGAACAAATGCCTGTTAATTGCTATTTCATATGGAGCTTTCAGCGGCACACGTTGTAGAAATTATGAACAAATAAAAACAACAACTCGCCTGACAGCCGTTATTTTCTCAAGCACCTTTTAAACAAGATTTTTTAATTTATTTATAACATGCAATTATGAAATTACGAAAACATGGAACTGCAATCAATTAGTTCAGTCTAGTTTCACAACTGAGCAAGGTGCATTTGAAAAAAAATAACTGCAACAACTTTCAAATAACAAAAAACAAAAAACAACTTTCCAATGTTGCAGAGAGTAGAAAAGGCTTCTAATTCAACGCTACAACAAAGTCGTGCAATAAAGTTATATTGTTGTACAAGGTGGTAATACGAGCTACATTCACGCTGTAACTTGCAACACAACCGGCCAATTTTTACTGAATTACACACTATTGAAGTTAATAGTTTCGAGGCCCATCATTGATCACTGAACATAACAATAAGTGTGAAATAAAGAAATAATGCAGCCCTCGATTACGTATTTGCAGTTCGCAATTTAGCGAGAGAAAAACTGTGGTGTACGCATAATGCTTTAAAGATTAATTAACGTTTCACCTCATACTGTCCACGACAAGAAAGTTTATGAATCATATATATGCAATATTTTTGGTTCAAGAAAACTGGTTGGAGCACAGAGAATCTAGACATGAAGATCACGAATGAGCTAATTATGGGATGCACGTAGCGAATAGATCGCTCGCCTCTTACACCCGCTGGGCTCGGTGTCGTACTGAACAGGTCTGAGTAGAGTTGCTTTTTGGTTCTCTCCTTAGTACGCATCGAGGGTTTTTCTCCGGGTTCTCCGGTTTATCTCCTTCTGCAAAAATCAACTTCTAAATTCCAGTTGGAAAGCAGCGATAAGGTATCATGAAATTTCATGAGGTAAGGGGTCTATTCTCATATACATTTATAGTTTTATGATATATATTTTGAAGTAAAATAATTGATTTTTGCAGAGCTGTCGCACTTTGTAACAACCTTCGTCCCACTTTATACTGAAAAAGGCTGTCGCACTTTGTAATAACTTTTGTCACAATTTGTCATAATTACACCAAAGAGTGCATAATGCATATGAAGTGTTATTGACCAACACCTCTTGGTACCAACCAACTGCCAGATACCAAAGATGACGACACTGGTCACGTGGTCGTACACCTAACTGATACCAATCAGTACAATATTTCACCACTAGCCGTAAATTGCAACAAAAACACTCCTATTAATTTTTCAATAACGGATTAATTCCGACAAAGTGCGCTAAGACTAGTAAGATGGTTTGCAGCGAGTGCCGCCTCGTTATTTCCAAGTAACGTACAGAACGACATTACTTACCGCATTGAACTTTTCTTTATTGGTACTGTTATACAGCGTATTGTTTCCCTGTTGAACAAAATCCAATTTTAAATTCTCTGTTCATAAAAAAGGCAAGGGAGGGGCGAAGAGTAGAGGAGTCTGAAGGAATTCGAAAGGCGCTGAATTTCCATCTTCTAGGTGATAGGTGATGATAGGTGATGATGTCCTCCCCAAGAACAGAGAATAATAATCAAACCTCCACCCACGGTCACCTCCCCACAATGGCCATTCCTACCAAACGGCGAAGAATTTTTGTCCCGGTTACCTATGATTCATACATACTGTAGTCCTTTTATCTATGGGATAATGGCATTGATGGTTTTGTAGGCACGTTTGCGTACAAAGCTGATTGACATGCAATTACAACGTTGAATACCCTAGTGCGGAAATCTGAACTTAAATGCTTTTCCGCACTTTCCGGCTTTCCGCACTTTCCGTTTCCAGGTTTTACCGCAACTAATGGAATGTGCGATAATTCCTAATTTAGATCGATTACTGCGATTAAGCAAGAGTCAAGAAAATCGTTTTACAGTTACAAAACGATCGCGAATAAATGCTTTACATTATCTAGTTGCCGTAACGAGAGGAATCACACCAAGATTATGCTTGCACTCAGTCGGCAAGCAGTCGGATAGTACAATGTAGAATATCGCTAAAATATGACCGTGAAATCAGGCAGTTAACAACAACAACGTTTGGCTTAGCTATTAACGACTTGCTACTCTGTCATCCTTCTTCTCATGAGCGATGCAAAGCAGTCCAACTAATGGAGAAACCTAAACAAGATCATTATTCCTTCAAATAACTTTATACCTCAAAGATCTTAAAAAGCAAACCATAGCGGATAAAATAACCCTGGTGAACAGAAAAGCCGGAGAAAGGTCAATCGCAATCGTCCATGATATGCTATGGAAAGGAGAGAAAGCCTATTTTTACGGTGAAACCCATCTACGATATACATACTTACATTCTATCGATACTTTCTAAGAAATTAGAATCTTGAAAAACTTTCGTGAAGTTCGGAGGATGAACTTCTTTTGGCTTCTTGTATCAATCAATCGCAACCAAGGGATCAACATGAAGGCTCTTACCGCGGTAATGACTATCGAATGACGGGTTTCCTGTGTTACAGAACAATTAACACAGGGAGCCCAGTTTTAAAAAGGCTTATATTTCATCCACATGCCTGGGTTCCAGAGATTTCTGGTATTCGTTGACTTTGCGAAGAGCGGAGCAACAAGAGCTAAACACAAGTCTTTCTGGAATCTAGGTTACATTTCATTCACCTTTTTGTGCGGGCGAAAACTGACGAAACAGTTTGCTTATATGAGAGTTTTATTGGTTGAAAAACTATACGTTCTTACGTAGAATCGTTTAAAGCCCTCCCTCTATATAGTAAATTTCCGGCCATTGAGTGGACTCCTTGCACGTGACGACAAAACAATATAGAGCGGATTTCGTATGAGTGGGAAACTGTCCGTAATACTTACTGCACCGTTACTGTTACGCTACGGACATGAAGAAAAATCAATTTCATTTGAGGTTTGCTAGCTATGAGAGTTACGGTCAGTAAGTGAAAATAACAGCTATTCTCAGGAGATTGAAATTCTTTTGTTTTGTCCTATAAGGGGCGCATTGCAACCCCTTCTCGAACTCATTAATTATTCATGAGATAACCAATCAGTTAGATAGTCCGTCTGGTGTCACATGATCAATGTTGAAACTAGGTAAAGCTGTCATGAGGTGGAACAAAATTAATTCAGTTGACCAAGGACTGGATAAAAGTCAATTCAGTCCAAGGGCCGCGGAGCACCCCAAAAAGTGTGTGTATGTGTGTGTGTGTGTGT